>CABHPP010083487.1:1167-30555 GCA_902168425.1 Peromyscus attwateri
GAAGGGGAAGGGGAAGGGGAAGGGGAAGGGGAAGGGGAAGGGGAAGGAGAAGGAGAAGGAGAAGGAGAAGGAGAAGAAGAAGAAGAAAAGAGTTCCAAGAACAAACAGAAACATCAGAGACACCTGCTACTCCCACTGTTAGGAGTCCCACAAAAACACCAAGCTAACAATCATAACATATACACCGAAGACTTGTTACAGAACCATGCAGGCCACATTCTTGCACTTTTTAAAGCTACTTTGAGGTGGCATTTCTATTAGTCGCCACTGAATACATCCAGACCTGAACACAGGTGTCAAGGACTGTGGGGTTAGGATGAGGCCACATGAAAAACAGATTTAACAGGCAGTAGGAGCTAGACGCTGGTGGTTAGGAAGGTGATATCCTCCAAATAGCCTAGATTTTCTTCGTCTCTTAGGTCTAAAAACTTGTAGGCTGTTCTATGATTTATGTACCAGTAAGAATTAGATGGATAATGACATCAACGATGTCAAAATGAAACAAATTTAAAGGAGCATGCCTCCCAGGGATATCAACAGAACACAGCATAACAAGAAGGGAATGGAGGAAGAGGATCTGGGGGAGGGGTGTGGAGAGTGGGATGTATTATACAAGAGAAGAATAAACAAAAAGAAAAATGATACATCTAGTAGTGGCCATGTCAGAGGAACAGCAGATGGCGATTGAGCTTCAGGAGTTCGGCTCACCACAATGCAAAGCACTGATGGGTGGTAAATCTTGGATAGGCAAGGCCCTGGGTCCTTTGACTGCAGAATGTCTCTTGCTAGTGCTGTACCTTTACACGTTTGCTGCTGCTATTTTTCTCTGGTGTCTGGCATGGTGTGAATGGGTGTGGGGGGAACCCCATTGCCTTTAACATTGTGCAATTATCTCATGGAAATATTCTGTTCTCCTGGGTATTGTTATCTATGCATTATTATGAGAATGACTTCTTCTTAAACTGTACTGTTTAATTGAAGTAATTATTTTATACCATAATAGTGTGAGTTTAAATAGAATTTTAGTGACTGGGGTTTTTAACAAATAGAGTAAGGGAATATAGTAGAGGTTAGTTTAGTGGGAAAATTAATACAGGTAAAAGTAAAATGTAGTGTTACTCTGACCCCTGATAAAGCAGGGGCTGCAAAGGGTAGAAAATAGGAACAATGAAGTATAACCATACAGACTATGGATTGGGTTAATGATTAGGAAAACAAATGAGTCTCAGAAGTTAGCTCAAGTTCTTTTTGATACTGGGAAATGTGTTTGTGGGTTTCCATGTGTGTCATAACTAAAACAAAGCTTTAAACAATTGACTTCATGTAACTAGGAAACAAAGAATGGATGATTAGTTAAGATAATTGGACAGAACTCTAAAATATGAAAAGTGAAACAAGTAACCTCTTTTTCTGGCAATTATAAAAACTACTGCCTATGTAAATGGTTAGGAGGAAAGGCTCCTGATGTGAGAAATCTAAAAGATAAATGTTTAAATAAGTGTGGGTTTCTCAGAAAATTCATAAAGATACGGTTAAGAGATGTATTTTGGTTGAATTGTTCCAGAAAACTATGTTTTTATGATGATTATGTAGTAACTGTATAACTTTGGGATATGCAGAAAATCCTATTTGTAATTAGCTTAGTGTAGGGAATATTTAAAAGGGTGTTTTAAAAAAAAAAAACAAAGAAAGAGAAGATATAAAGATGATAGAGACCCTGAAGGAGACTGTGAGTGTGTGTGTATATGTGTGTGTGTGTGTCTGTGTGTGTGTGTGTGTGTGTGTGTGTGTGTGTTCCTCTTTTTGAATGACCCCAGAGACTTAAGTTTTGACACACTGGCCAACGCCAGAGAATTAAGTTTCACTCCCTCAGATAGAAAAGTCAATTGAGTGTTTTAGTCAGAGACTCCTTGGCTCCTTCAGTTCCTGAGCTGCAGAAGGCTGGTCCTTACAGCAACAATCTAGGATCAGTAAAATAAAGTAGTACAGAAACGGTCTCATGTAGCCCAAGGTGGCTTCCAACTCACTATGTAGACAAAGATGGCCTTGAATTTATTCACTTAAAGACGTATAAATTATCTTCGTGTGTGTGTGTGTGTGTGTGTGTGTGCGTATAAACAGTTTTGCTTTTTTTTTTTTTTTTTTTGAAACAAGCATCTTATAAGTCCAAGAGGCTGTGTTCCGGCCTGGCTATGTAGTAAGGGATAAGCTTGAACTTCTGATCCTTCTATTTACACTTCCCAAGTTCAGGAATTTCAAGCATGCCCCACCATACCAAGTTTACATGATGCCAGAAACTGAACCTATAGCTCATGTGTACAAAGCAAACACTCTACCTGCTGAGCTACATGCCTCTGTTTTATCTATTCTATCAACCTATCTGAGTTCTATTGTGTAAATCAGGCCTTGAAACATAAAAAGATGTAAAATATAAGCTTAACTAAAAGGTACTCCCGAAGGAATGCAATGCTATCAGTATTGTAATAAAGCTTTGTACTGAGGATGTTTCATTGTTGAGGAAAAGGCAATCCATTCCATTATAGCCCAAAGTGGTATCTGAGAACCAGAAAAAGACAAAAGGTTGGTATAGAGGAAGTTCAAAGCATCTTCAGAGGGAATATCTAGTAAATTAATCCCAAATGTATTCCTTTGTAAAATTTCACTAGTTTGTGGTAACTATGAGAAAATCAAAGACAAAATAGTGAGGGCTGTATGGAACTCAATTTATTCAGACTAAAGGTTTATATCTATCTTAAATGATTATTTACTATTATGTTGTTAAACTTTTTTTTGGTCAAGTTTGATGGTATGTGCCTATAATCCTAGTGCTTGGGATGTGGGATGAAGAGAATCAGTTCATGGACAACTTCACCTAAACAGTGAATTTAAGGCCAGCCTGGGCTACATGAAATGTACTCTTTTATACATTGTACCCCATGCCCCCAAAAAAAGTTTTCTTCTCCTATGAATTGAGGATAAATATAAATATGTAGGGTTTTTTAGTCTTTCTTGCAAGAAAGATACAAATTAAAAAGTCCAAATGGATGTCAAATGTTGCAAGTCTCATCTATTTCCTTTTTGGAAAATAAATTGATGAAATTCCCAAACCTGGAGATAGTGCTAGGATATGACCTTTAATATTTGTCTTTCAGAGACTTTGAATCCCATGAGTCAACACTGTACAAAGAACTCTCCTGCAGTAAATAAAAGTTGCCCCTCCAGTGGCATCCTGCCAGGAAAGGGGGAGCCTGGCAAAGCCTGGGCTATCCTCACCAGGCTCTGCCCATAAAAGGATAAGAGCCTCACTATGACCACAATAGAGATTCTGCAGAAAGAGAGGGGCTCATCTGCATTCAGCTGGCAACTCTGAGTGGAGTTTCTGGCCAGGTATGGAGGGGAAGGTAGTTGTTATCGATGGAATAAGGACAGCGAACTCAGATTTGGGCCTGCTTTAGGCCCAGAGATGTGAGGAGTTTAAAAGAAAGGAAGGAGCCTTTCAGTAGGACTAGATAGGAGTTGAGACAAGAATAAGAGGGAAAGATGATCTGGATAGAGACTGACCTTCAATTTTGCTTTTCTCTAGATGACCATGACCCAACTCATATTCCTGCTGTTTATCATCCTGGCCACCAGAAGTTGCAGCGCTGGTGAGTCTTACTACAGGACCCCAGATTCTAACTTTAAAGACAGTCAGCACTAGACTGGGTTACTTTCAGGACCCCAGTCTCTGAGGGCCAGACATTGTGTTTTTGTTGTTGTTGATGGTTTTTTTTGTTTTTAGAGACATGATTTTTCTGTGAACCCCTGGATGTCCTGGAAATCAATCTGTAGACCAGGCTGATCTCAAACTTAAAGATCTGCCTGTCTCTGCTTCCTGAGTGCTGGGATTAAAGATGTGGGACACCACAGCTTGGCAGATCACACATTTGAAAAAATAATGAAATTAAATATAATTGTATTGTATTGTTTTCCCATTCCTTTTTCTCCTTCCAACCTTTCCCAATTAACCCCCATTCTGACAGTCTAAAAAGTAAAGGACTCTTTTTTATTAATTGTGGAGATATATATATATTATTATTATTGGACATATAAATACAACCTATATACATTCCATCCCATATACAGACAATGCCTTTGCGATATAGGCTGGGTGCTGATTGCTTCTTGAAGGAATTTACCAGTGGGAATGAGATTGATGATGTCTGTCCTGGTCCAGATTCTGTACTTGGGTGTAGCTCTAGGGGAACTTCTGCAAGAACTGTATCTGGTCCTAGTCACTCCTTATGCTTAGGACTTTGGCCTTCAAGTTTCAAACCCAAGTGAATGGTCTGCTTTGTGTCCAGAGAAAGTTTTCTTCAATTATGCACTCTATAAGAATTTAACATTATTTTAAAATGTGTAATTCCTCTTCATTGCTGCTTTTAGGAAAAATGCGAGTCCCTAATGCCATCTTGCTTGTCCTTCACATGATAGTCTTTGTAAGCTCAATATTAGGCAATAAGGAACTGAGGCTCAGACACGGTAAATACAATCCAAAAATACTTGACTGAGTAAACACAGTGCTACTTATACCTGAGTAGCTCTGACCCCTTAGTTCTTGTTTGTTTCTACTCTTCTAGGTTCTCAGAGGACATTGCAGAGTTGAGGCTAATTTGCAAGGCCTTTTATTCCATGGTCTCTTGGTCAAGTCTTTGCACTGTCAGCCTCACTTCCCATGCTTCAGGCACATTAGGCTCCCTGCATTTCTTCTACTGCAAAGCTGGACTTCACTTTATTCTCCTTTTTCAGGACTCTGGACACAAAGCTCTCCACAACTTCAAATCTCTTGTCTTTCTTCCTAGTTACAAATGTTGTTGGTTCTCAGAGTGAGGCTTTGAGAAGTCATGGAATAAGTTTAGGATGGATGATAAGAGGAGGCTGGGTGTCCCATGAGAGTGAAACTCTGCATCTTCTCTGGTTAAAGAGAACCTGGATACCAACAAATGGACCAATACTGAGTCTTACTCTCTGTTCAGAAACTGCAAGGAAATCAAGAAGGAGATAACTGGGGCACGAGGTGAGTTATGAAGCATTTAAAGAGCACACGGTAATCCCAACACTTGTTCAAAGTCAAGAACAACTTTCACAATGACATGGATCATTACTATTCATGTCCACAGGTTTTCAATCCTTAAATAGAAATTTTGTAGCCACCATGCAATAAATTTGGGTATTCCCTCTGAACTGCTGTTCTGATTCCTACATCTATGAATCTGTCAAATCTTGTTACCTCATATGAGTAATCTATATTATTTCATTAACATGCTCCATGGCTCATATGTTCTGTAGAATAGTTAATTTATTTTAAGACAATTTACTGTTGTTAATATTATTATGTAAATGTACATGTTTGTGTGTGGGAATGTATACATGTATGGGCAGATATGCAGGTACATATAGAGTCCAGAAGAGGCCATCTAGTCCTCTGGAGCTGAAGTGACAGGCACTTATACACTGACAAGTGTGAGTGCTGGGAACCTAACTCAAGTCCTCTGGTACAGCATTACTACCTCTTAACCATGGAGCCATTTATCCAGCTCACTTCATTCTTTTTGATCTATTGAATACATAGGAATGTACAAAATATATATTCTGCATACTGAACAGCACAGATTATTACTTATTCCCTTTTCTGTAGAGAAATAGTTAACCTGTTTCTGCCTTTCAGATCTTGTGACCAGCTCTTATAACAAACATGAATATACATATCTGAGTCCCTAACTAGTTCTTTGGGTATCTACTGGGTGAAGTTGTTAAGTTCATTGATAATGCTATGTTTAACTTTAGGAGAAACATCACTGTCAGTTTGGGTAATTGTGTGTTCTGCCTCAATCACAGAAGGTTGGCTTTCTGAACTCAGGCAGATCCCCAGGGACACCTGTGACAGGACACTCAGGGAATGACACATTAGCCATGTTTGTAGTTCCTAGTGTCATTCTGCCTCTGGATCAGAGATGGACAACAAGCCTGCACACAGGACTGTGGACTGGTTTTCTCTACAGATGGCCTCTATTTCCTCCGCACGGAGAATGGTGTCATCTACCAGACCTTCTGTGACATGACCACTGAAGGTGGTGGCTGGACCCTGGTGGCCAGTGTGCATGAGAACAACATGCTTGGGAAGTGCACAGTGGGCGATCGCTGGTCCAGTCAGCAAGGCAACAGAATAGACTACCCAGAGGGGGATGGCAACTGGGCCAACTACAACACCTTTGGGTCTGTAGAGGGGGCCACAAGTGATGACTACAAGGTTGGTACACTCTGTAGCCACTTGGGAAAGGGTGAGGATGTGAGTGTAGCTCAAGCATGCCTGGGAGAGGGTTGGAAGATTGATCTTCAACATAGGGCTGAAGAAGTGAAAAGTACCTATCTTAAATCTCAACATGCTCCCAAGTAGGCTTTTAGGTAAGTAGGTGTTGGTACCATTGTCCTTTTAAATGAGGGTATCTGAGCATGAATGGCCATCTGTCCAACTGGAGCCCAGACGTATCACCTGTGCTGATGACTGTGCATTTGGGTCTTTTGTTTAGTGAAATATCTTGGTCTGATCAGGCTCAGAGTTGGTTGCTTTTCAGAATCCTGGCTACTTTGACATCCAGGCTGAGAACCTGGGTATCTGGCATGTGCCCAACAATAGCCCCCTGCATACTTGGAGGAACATCTCCCTGCTGAGATACCATACCTATTGTGGCTTCCTGAAGTATATGGGCCATAATCTGTTTGGAGTGTACCAGGTAATCAAGACTGCTGACTGAGACTGCTTTTCATGGGTGTGGAGAGAGAGGCAGGTGTTTGAAGTTGAGCAGGTTGTATTCCATGTTTCCCTTATTCTAAAGTGTAATGAGCCAAGGAAGTCAAAGAGTAGGGGTATATGGAAAAAAGAGGAGATGAGAGAAGTAGGGAGGGAGAGAAGAGAAGAGAAAGCGGGGGAAGTGTCTAGGGTGTCAGAGAGACACAGACCAAGGAAAGGATTCTTTCTTATCTGACTGGTTTGGAAACAATCTCAGTTACTGGACACATGCTCTGCTTTTCCATGCAGGGCAGTGTTCCTGTGAGTGCCAACACAGCCATCCTTACCCAGTGACTTCTTTTGTTCCTTGTAGAGGTACCCGGTGAAATATGGAGCAGGGAAGTGTTGGACTGACAATGGCCCGGCTTTTCCTGTGATCTATGATTTCGGTGATGCTCAGAAGACAGCCTCTTATTATTCCCCCAGTGGCCAGAGTGAGTCTTTAATGCTCCTCTGAATGCTCTGCAGGACACATGATGAATTCAGTCATGATAACTAATAGTCATTTATCATCCATAACAGCCTGCTTCTCTTCTATGAATGTTTATGTTTTGCTTCACAGCTGAAGCATTCAGTTGATTGCCCTTGGGCTCTCAACTATTACCCATTTTACAAATTAGAAGATTGGAGGTCTTGGAACTTGCCTGAGAGGACAGGACATAAGCAAGAGAGTCAGCATTTGCACTGGGGATACATGGTTCCAGAATCTATGCTTAGCAACAACATTATTAGTCAGAGGTTTCTTAGGAACAGACAAGGTCCATGTGCATAGGGCAGAGCAACAGGAAAAATATGGAGTTTTATTTCTGTTTTGAGGGGTGACTGCCATATTGTTTAGTATAAATACAAATGTGACACATACTCTTTATAAATCCTAAGCCTGTCCTGTATAATTCAAAGTTCTCCTTATTTATTTATATACTTTAAAGAAAAGTTACCAAGGTAAATGTACACAGGAACAGAATGAATGTACTTGCTAACTGCTGTGACAAGCCCTTGGAGATATTCAGTAGAGACCTTCCTATATCATAAATCTCTCCATTCAAGCTCTGGAAAATGGGGACCTTTTTTCAAGGACTGGCTCTTGGGGTCTGTGGATAGAAATAGGTGAGGCTCCCCCAATGGGTCTGATATTTTAGAATGTATGTCCTGAACCTGGCACCATAAAACTCTGGGTTGACAGCTATTTCTAGCATTTCCTTGAATGCTGTTTTCTGTCTCTTGTTTTCAGAAGAATTCACTGCAGGATACATCCAATTCAGAGTGTATAATAATGAGAAAGCAGCCAATGCCTTGTGTGCTGGGATGAAGGTCACTGGATGTAACACTGAGTTTGTGAGTCTATATAGTAACCAAAGACGCTCGTGACTAAGACTGACGTTGCCAGTGTGTATCTGGGTATATTGAGTATGGGAGACTGTCCTGTTAGTGTGTGTGTATGTATGAGAGTGTTATCTTTCCTTGTACCTTGCTTGGTCACAGGGATCAGATCTTCTGTCTTGACAAAGATATCCTGTCTTGTTGAAGACCATAGTCAACATTTCAAGCTTCTAATTGAACTGTTGCTGTATACTTATCTTTTAGGATAAAACACTCAGTTGCCTGGAATGAGGGTGACACTTGTATTCAGGAAGTCTTGTGCAAGCCTTTGGTGGCTGAGATTGTTAGATAATCACTCCCCACTCAAGATTTAGCTTTCAGAGTGAAACAGATCCTGCCCATCACTGAACAGGGCTTGTACAGATTTTCATTGACTCCAAGGGTTACTAGTAGAGTGCTGGACATCTGGTAGACCTCACCCAGGCCATTCTCCTTCCTATCACAAGGAATTTCTCCTATTGGATGTTGGCATATCAACAAACTGCCAAGGCAGGTAGACTCAGCTCCACTGCAGCAATCTCAAGTCCCCCTGAGACTATGATCAATAGAATCAAACTGGTTTGTTTTTTTTAATAATTTTTACCCAAAGGCAGGTTGAGATGGAGCCCTTTTATTGACACAGAGAAAACTGTAACAAGTTACCATGTTCTGGCCCAGCATGGTAGTGCACATCTTTAATTCCAGCACTTAGATGGTAGAGACGGGCATTTCTCTGTGAGTTTGAGGCCATCCTGGTCTACATCCTGGTCTGGTTGAGTTCCAGGTCAACCAGAGCTATCTAAAAAAAATAGCATGTTCTTTTGGGATCCAGCCCTCCCTAAAGTAATAGTGTGAGAAAAGGGTTGTCAGTTCCTGGCAGGTGATCCTAAAGATCTTAGTGTTCATTCATTCCTCAGTCATTAGCTTGTGCTTCACCTGGTCAATATAAGGCAGCTTTGATGTCAAGGAGGACCTTGGGAGTATGTTGTGAATGATGAAATGGGGAGAGCATGTAGTGTTGAGGGAGTAGAAAGCTGTTTTCACCGTTGGTATGTAATATGGATGTGGAATATAGGAAGAGCTCATTTTTGGAAATGTTAACATGGACTAGATCAGTAAACAACTTTTACATCACACCAGTGGTTTTAGGACTGTATTTGTGGTGAGCACCACTGCAATTTTTTAATGGGCACATAAGATTGATGTGAGCATTATTTTTTTAAGGTGGCACTGGTACCTAGAGGTTACAGATTCTAATTGAGAAAAGTATAAACATAAGGAAATAAGTTTTGAAATGGTTTCCATGATCCAAATGAGAGTGATGTAGTGTGATGGAATGGGGTAGAATGGGCACTAATGAGTTCTAAAGATTTTAAATTTATTAATAGTTGAATACAGAGAAGAAAGAGAAGATATTTTGAATAATTTCATGGTTTTCATTAGAGTAGGTGGATATCAAATAGTAAGCCAAGATTTCTGGGTGCTGAATATGTTTGGGATTTAGAAGGGATAAACAGTCATATGATGCTGGATTTAAAACATTTATTTGACTTCATCTGTATGTGTGCACATGTGTATTCAAGTGGTCACAGAAGTCAAAAGGAGACATTGGATACCTGGGAATTGGCATTAAAGTCTTTTGATTGGGTACTGGAATCTGATACACATGCTGGGATGTGAACATTTATTCTGTGATAGAGTAGTAAGATGTCTCAACCTTGGAGCCATCTCTCCAACCCCCATGCTACTAGCTTGTTTTGGTGGGATTTTATTTTGTCTTATTTCACATGTATTTATTTTAAATGCATGAGTGTTTTGCCTGCACATATGCATGCATATTGCTTGAGTTTCTGGTGCCCTTGAGCTAGAAGATGGCATTCTATGCCCTAGAACTGGAGTTAAATCAGTTGTGAGTACCATATGGGTTCTGGGACCCAAACCTGGTCCTCTGCAAGAGCAGAAAGTGTTCTGAACCACAGAGTTATCTCTCCAGCCACAATGTTACATGCTCTAATCAATGATGGATGTGGTATATAATGGTGGTCTCAGAGGACTTGTATTGCTTACTAACATCATAGTCATTATAGCTTGTGTAAGTACAGACTATGTTGTTCACAATGACAAAATTGTCAATGAACTTCCCCAAATAAACCCCCATTTTTAAGTTATGTGTGACTGTAATTAACTGTGTTTTTATTTTGTTTGTTTGTTGTGGTGTGGAGTGTAAAGTCTCTGAGTAGTGATTTTAAATTGCAGTCCAATCTTTATATCTTAAACTTATGAAATACCTGGATTTGATATATATTTTTTAAGTCATCAGTGAATTGTTCATATCAAAAGCTAAAGAGGTAACAAAGTATAAAAGAATTGTAAATATGTCCCTTCTGGGAAGTATCACTTAAGGAATTCATGAAGGAAAGGCCAAAGAACCTGAGAATGAAGGTTGAGAGAAGCTGAAGGAAAGATAAGAAGACACAGTGATGCCACTAAAGGCAATAGAAAGGGGTTTATGGATCAAATAGAGTGATGCTGCCAATGGAGAGTCTGATGAGGGATGAAGAGCCCACTGAACTTGGCTATTGAGGTGTCTCTGGGCTCATCGGCTGTTTTAGTCAGTTTTTTGCCTCTGTGATAAATACCTGAGAGAAACAATATATGGAAAGAAGGATGTGCTGGCTAGTTTATGACAACTTGACACAAGCTATAATCATCTGAGATGAGGGAAGCTCAATTGTGAAAAAGCCTCCATAAGATCAGGCTGATAACTGCCTGTAGAGCACTTACTTAATTGCTGATTGATGAACAAGGTCCCAGCCCATTGTGGGTGATGCCACCCCTGGACTGATCATCCTCAGTTCTGTAAGAAAACAGACTGAGTAAGCCATGAGGAGTAAGCAAGAAAGCTGCACTTCTCCACGGCATCTGCTTTAGTTCCTGCCTCCAAGTTCCTGCCTTGTAGAATTCCTGTCCTGACTTGCTTCATTGATGAACAATGATGTGAAAATATGAGCCAAATAAATACTTTTCTCCCCAAGTTGCTTTGGTCATCATGTTTCATCACAGCAATAGTAACCCTGACAAAGACAAAGGGCTTTGCTAGTTTGATGGTTTATGCTATTTTAACCATGGTCAATTGGCTCTATTGCTTTTAAATCCATAGTGGAGCATGATAAATATCATGCAGGAAAGACATACCAGAGCAATATTGCTTGCTAACATAGTGGCAAGGAGTCAAGAAAGACCAGGAAAGGCAAGGGCAAGATGCCCTTCAAAACATGCCACTCACACCTTCAGTGATATATTTTCTCTAACCAGAACTCCCCCCACCTTTCATAGCTCCACCACCTCCCAATAGTCACTTCAAAATGGTAGCTCCATTAACAATTAAGTAACTGATGAAGGCAGGCTCCTCATATCTAATCCCTTCACCAAAGCTTTGCCTCTGAACATTACTAATACTGGGGATCAGGTCTTCAGTTCATAGCACCTTTTGAGAGTGAACTTCAAATCCAAACCATAACACCTCTCATTGCTACTTGCTCCCCTTGTTTTTCAGCACTGCATTGGTGGAGGAGGATACTTCCCAGAAAATAACCCCATGCAGTGTGGCGACTTCTCTGCATTTGATTGGAATGGTTATGGAACTCACAGTCTGTATAGCAGTAGCCGGGAGATAACTGAAGCAGCCGTGCTTCTGTTCTATCGTTGAAAACTTTGTGGTGTGTGACCCAGACTTCTTCTCCAGTATAGACTCACATGCATGGAGAAAAAACTAACCTAGTAACTAGAATGCTAATGATGCAGGAAAGGAGAATAAATCATGTTCATTGCAGGCTTGGTGTCTTTGTGAATCATTTTGTGCAGGGATGGGAGATTTCAAAAGAGTTTCTGCAGCCCTGTTTGATTCTCTTGGGATATCAGTACTGAGAATCCTAATACAGTAATATTCTTTTTTTAATTATTCTTCTCTCATATATTACATCCTGATGGAGGGAGCAGCATCCCCTCCATCCTCTCCTCACATTCCCTCTCTTACCACCCTCTCTACTGCTATGAGCAGTGGTTAGGGTGCAAGGGCCACAGCCTGAGGAGATTCTGTTCCCTCAGGCACCAACTCTTTCAAAGTTATTAGCAGAAACTTTATCTAAAACTAAAGAACTCACAATTCAAGGTTTGAGGTGGATTCTGCTCAATCAGAGAGGCTGAATAGCAAGTAGCTAATCTTCTCCTTTTGCGGGCATCTTCCAAAAAACCCAGTGTTCTTCTCTCAGCCCCCACTTAAAAAACCCTTGCTACACAGGTTCCTCCATATCACTTCCTGACAGCTACTTGCTGATTCAGCCTCCTGCTCACAGGTTAACTTTATTTAATTAAACATATCTTTGAATTGTTAACAAAAGCAGTAGAAAAAATGCAATACATTTTAAAATAGTATTCAACAACAGAATTTGATTAGATATTTCTAAAACTGCTTGTCCTGTAGGGTTGTGTGGTATACCTGTAAAATGATTATGTTGTAAGATGGAAAAAGAAAAAAAACTATTTCATTTTACTAAAGACACATCCTGGAGCATTGTCAGTCTTTATTTGTATGGATATTCCCATGATGGCCATGACTTCTAGTAGATATGTAATTACAGAATCAACCTTTTCAGAACTCAAAGCAGTTGCCCATTTAAATGCTGAATATGTATCTATGGTATGGTGTACATATTTTAATTTTCCAAATTCTGCAAAATTAAACATATCCATTTGCCAAATTACTTTCATTTGTGTATGCTTTGGATTACTTCCTGCAGGTAGTGGAGTCTGATTATGCAAAGAACAACTAGGACATTTTCTTATCATTTCCTTGGCTTGTTGCCAAGTGATGAAAAAATCATTTTTCAGACCTTTGTTATTAACATGGTGTTTTTTATGAAATTCTGAGACCTACAGCACATTTCTTATTAATAACTGATCAATTTCATCATTACCATGTACTAGAGGGCCTGGCATACCCGTATGGGATCTGATATGTGTTGTATATATGGGATGATTTCTATTCCTGACTAGTTCCTGTAATCAAATAACTAACAAAGTTAATTCTGATTCATCAGGAATAAGTTCAGTGGTTTCAATGTGTAAAACAAGTCTTTCTGCATATTGAGAATCAGTAACTATATTAAGAGATTCTGGAAAATCCATTAATACCATAATAATAGCATATAATTCTGACTTTTGGACAGAATCATAAGGGCTTTGAGGAACTTTACTTAAATTTCCTGAATTATAACCTGCCTTTCTTGATTTATTTGCATCAGTATAGAATGTAGGGGCTCCAGAAATTGGTGTTCCTTGTACAATGTGAGGAAGGATCTAGTTAGTTCCTTTTAAAAAACTGAATTCTCTTGTTTTTGGTATATATGCTGTCAATCTCTCCCAAAAAAATTATTTCAAGTACATTGCTAATTTTTATTTTCTGCCCATAAAGAGGAAATTTCAGCATTACTAAAAGGTACTACAATTTCTGTTGGGTCCATTCCTATCAATTGAAAAAGTTTTAATTTTCCTTTGAAAATCAGCTAGGAAACCTTTTCCACATCTGCCTTTAATTTTTTACTCTGTTTGTGTAGTAAAAATATCTATTCTAAGATAATATCTTCCCTCTACTTAAAATCCCTGTAGGGAAATGCATAAAGGGGAAAATAACCAGGATGCAATCAAGCTCCAAATCCAAATGATCCAAATGTGCATTCTGTAATTTCTTTTCCACCAAAACCAATTCTCTCTCAGCTTCTGCTGATAATTCTCTGGGACTATTTAAGTTTTTGTCATCTTTAAAGGTTTGAAACAAATTACTCATTTCTTGTGTTGATATTCCAATAGTGGGCCATAGATGAGCAATGTCTCCCAGCAAGTTTTGAAGGTCATAAAGAGTCCAAAATTGATCTCTCCTGATTTGTACCTTTTGGGGTTGAATGTTTTGTAAGGCTATTTTATATTCTGATTAATTAACAGAATCTCCTTTTTGTATTTTTTTCAGGAGCAATTTGTAATCCCCAACAAGGCAACATTTTTTTACTTCTTCAAACATTTTCTCTAAAGTATCTACATTTGAATCAACTAGTAAGATGTCATCCATAAAATAGCAAATTATAGATTGATGAAACTGTACACAAATAATTTCCAACAGCTGATGTACAAAATATTGGCACAGGGTGGGGCTGTTTAATATCCCTTGTGGGAGAATCTTCCATTGATATCTCTTAACAGGCTGAGAATTATTATAAGTAGGTACCATAAAGGCAAATTTTTCTCTCTCCTTTTCTTGTAAAGGTATAGTGAAGAAAAAGGCTTTTAAATTGATAACTATAATAGATCATCCTTTAGGTAATAAAGAAGGCAGGGGAATTCCAGGCTGTAAAGAGCCCACTGGTTGAGTCACATTATTAACAGTTCTTAGATCTGTTACCATTCTCCATTTTCCAGATTTCTTTTTAAAAACAAATACAAGAGATTTCCAAAGACTGGTAGATTCTTCAGTATGTTGAGCATTTAGCTGCTCCCATACCAGCTGTCCCAAGACCTGTAATTTTTCTCATGTCAAAAGCCATTGTTCTACCCAGACAGTTTTGTCAAGCATTTTAAAGGTAGGGCTGTTGGTACCTTTGGAAAATCAACAGCTATTGTGCCCTACTTTTGTACATCCTGAGTGGTCAGTGACTGTTCTTTATAATACCTTTTAATATTTTTCCCAGAAACACATGTTAGTTTATGGTTTATTTCTGAGACTGGAGGAATGTTAATCTCAGTATTCCGTTGCTGTAATAAATCCATTGCCATATTAGCCACATAAGACTTTAATTTTCCTCTCTGTCCTTCTGGCTCTATTCATTTGACTGACCTCATGCTTTGTTTTACCTGAGATAAAGTTCCAATCCCTAAAAGCTTAACATTTACCTCCTGAAGAGACCAATTTGGATACCAAGATTTGGGTGCAATTATTGTTACCATCTGCCTCTGTGTCTACAAGGCCTTCAATCACAATGTCATTTACTCATATTTTCAGCTTTAGTATTTGATCATTTAAGGAAGTCTGCCAAAATATTTGCCCTATGGTTTCTCCTGAAATTTTTGTTTTATCTTCTAAAGCTTTTCTGTCATCCAGAGAAGTATGTTTTTTTTTGTTTTTTTGTTTTTTTTTTTTTTTTTTTTACAATAAGCATTAGATCCTTTAATTGCTCTAGGGAGGAGTTTCCCACATGGTGACAGGGAATGACTAAACCAAATTTGATATGGAGACCTGTGAGAGACCCTCCAAGGCATTTCCTGATGACAAAAGGTTACTCTGTCTTTCCCTTCTTGATTTGCATTCATTGGTACAATGTTGACCATTACCATACCTTCTGCATACTCCAGAAGGAAGAGGCCTTTTATTTTGATTATTCCTAGAAAAAAACATTGTTTCTAGGAATGCCCTGTCTACAATCCCTTTTTAGGTGACCTTGTTTGCCACAATTAAAGCACCTGACATTTTGATTTTTCTTCAAGCCTCTGGAAATCACCTCTCCAATCCAAACATCATCATGATTATGTTGACTGTATTTCAGATCCATTCTTCTATGGGTGATGATCTTGCCTTAAAAGCCAAATTACCCTTTTGTATTGTGCATTAACATTTTAAAAGCCAAACATTCAATTATTATTTATCTAGCTTCTGAATTTAGTATCATTCTATTACAGCTGAAGTCAATCTTTCACAAAATCAGTGAAGGTTTATTTTGGGCTCTGTATAACTTTAGTAAATGACTCAGTTCTCTTTCTGACTTTTTCAATTCTATCCCAAGCATTCAAAGCTTCCATGGAGCATAGAGCCAGGGTTTGGTCATCATATATAGACTGACTTTGTGCATCAGCATAATCACTCTCTCCAAAAAGTTGCTTTTGGGAAATTTCAATACCTCTAGCACTGCTTCATTGTTCAATGATCCTAGCCTCATCTTTCCACCAGGTCCTCCACAGTAATTGAGAACCAAGCTGTAACTAAGTGTTTCCAGTCTTCTGGGACAATTTTGTTACTAGTTGACATAAATTTAACATCTGCTTTACAAATGTGAATGCATACCATATGAGACTATGTCTTCCTTAAATTTCCCCCAATATAACATTTCCAAAGGTATCCAGTCAACACTTACACAGCCTTGAGGATATCTGTCATTTGACAGTTGTTCCTATAAAGTGACTAAATAAACTTAAGGTTAGTTGTTTGAAAACCTTGGGCTGTTACTGTTTAGTTTTAATAATGTAATGGTGAAGTTGGTTCTCTTTTAGATTCCTCTGTCTGGGTCTAAATATCTTTAATAAGTTTTTCTAAGGCCTGTATCTTGGCACTCATATCAATCAACTTTTTTAGAGATAAGCCAAGAATTATCAAACCAATAATAATAATTATCAAATTAATATTAACATTATGTCAATCCCAGTTAAGTTGGTTATCCTTTCATTTAATTGTTCCATTTTTAAACAATCCATTGTGTAATCATACAGAGACCTAATTCCCTCCATCGTAATAGTGTTTCCAATTTTTTAATGTGGGGAAAAAATCTCTTTTTTTAACTAATTACTCCCTTTAAAAATTTCCAATTGTCTCATCAAACCTGATGACAATGACAGCGAAGTGTGAGGTTGACTGCTGTTGCATAGAACAGTAGAAGCCCATGATGTCAAGGCAGGTACCGAGTGTGGCAGCATCCCAATGAGGGGGTCCAAGGAAAGCCCACAAACCACCAGGAAAGAAGAAACCAAAGAGCCAGCATGGGGGAAAGTGCAAAAATGACTAATTCCAGTGGTGTTTTGAACCCAAGCACCTGTGGCATTTGCTGTAAAGAGGCCTAATCCCAAACTCACTCAGAGGGCTTGGGGGGAAAAGAAAGGAAAATCTAGCTGGGGAGGTGGTGACTCCAGTGGAGGCCCCTCCCATGCAGCTCCAAATATATATGGTGGCTATCTAGCTACAAGCAAGTGCCTTTTTCATGAATTCATGCCATAAAAGTTTGACAACAGCTGTTTCTGTCATTTCTTATTTTCAGAAATTGTTTGCACTACACTTCTTGTTTATTCAGGTAATACTATATCCTTCTCACATCTCTGATGGAGTTGAAGACTAGATAGTTATAATTATACTCTCCATGTTACCAGATTCAGAAAAGAAATTCACTAAAGAGCTGTAAAGTATATATGATTGAGAGACATAAAAAGATAGTTTGGGATTGGGAATGCAAGTTAGGATAGAAATTGAATTAACTACAACACTTTGGACTCACCAAGATAGAATAGATAATAGAGTATTTTCTCCGAATTTGTCAAATGCTAATGGACTAGACATTGTCAATGTAATTATTGCTTGTGTATATTTGTATATAGCTACTGTACTCATTGTATATACTTTTTCTATGTTAGTTAAAACCCTTGCTTTTTATTTAGACAAAAGGGGGGAATGTATGATACTTTGTTTGTGTTCTGACAAATAAAGCTTGCTTGGAAATCAGAGGGCAGAGCTAGCCACTAATTAACCATAGAGGCCAGGCAGTGGTGGCTCACACCTTTAATTCCAGCACTTGGGAGGAGGAAGATCAGGAGATCAAGGTCAACCTGGGCTACACAAGATTGAACAAGTCTAAAAGAGAAAGATAGCTGGGCAGTGGTGGTGCACACCTTTAATCCCAGCATGAGGGAGGTGGAGACGGGAATATAAAGTGGGTAGAAACAGAATCTTGAACCATTTGGTCTGAGGATTTGTAGAGGTAAAAAGTCTCTAGTGGCTGCTACTCTGCTTCTCTGAACTTTCAGCTTTCACCCTCATGTCTGACTCCACGTTTTTATTAAAAAGGCTAATTAGGATCACACTTCAAAAGCTTTTACAAAAAAAAAAAAAGGTTCCAAAATACAAAAACAGAGCCAAACACAGCTTCCTAGTTCCACAGTCTCTCATTCAGGCTGCATTACACAGATTCATGTCCCAGCAGCAGCCTGCAGGCCTGAGCCACCAGTACACCAAGAGATAAGCTACTCAGTGGGGTTAAGGTTTGACTCATGTGGTCAGAGAATGATACAGGTGACTAGCAAAGCAAAATCCAGACAGAAAAGAAAGTATAAACAGTCATAAAAAAAATAAATAGTTGAAAAAAGATAAAGTCTTTAAAGAGAAAAGTAAAGCAATAAAAAAATAAGCCATGTAAGCATAGGAAATAATATAACACAGGGAGTTTGGACCTTATGTGGTGTTTTTTTAATTTTGAATATTTGAATGCTAATGAACAGATAACAACTGCTGAGAGATATTGGATTATGGAAGCTACTGCTAAATTAAACCAACCTATATACATTAGAAATGCCTTAACCTTAAATGGATGTGAAAAAAAATGCATTATGTTGGGGAAGAGGTTATGCTTTTGTTTCCACAGGAAATGAAAGGCTGTGGGTTCCTTCCAGGTTAATAGAGATCAGATTTGACCAGGGAGAAACTCCTGAGTATCTTGACTACAGACATAAGGGAGGAAGTCAAGAAAGACTACAGGACAGATGACCTGCAGGCAGATCCCTCTGCATGGGAACATCTTGGAGACAAGATGAGATATGATAAAACTTGTTAGCTACAGGGTCCTGATGATTTATTATTACATGCCATCCTTTCACATGGCATGGATAGAGATTTATATTACAATTTAGTTATTCAGGCCAAATGGACTTATAAAGTTGACAAATGCCTTTTACTTGTTCAAATATAGAAAAAAATCATCTTTAATAACAAGTTGTGTACAACATACATTCCAAACTTTTGTATGTTATATGTATGTTACCTTTAAGTTTGTGTGATTTCAGAACAAGGGGACCAGACACCAACGAAAATAGTTGGCCCAGGAGATCCAGCCCCTTAGAGTTACTCTGTTGCAGTTTCCTCAGAGTTATACATCCAGAACAGCTTCAAGGCTGCTGGCTGAGATGGGCCAGCCTCACAAACTACACCAGCCTGACTTCACATAACCCGTACATTTTTCCATCATACGGAGACTAGACAACAGCTAGCTCTCCCAGGACTTGACCATTATTCCAATTTTCTAAGGGTCCCCTAGATATGCTATTGCCCCCAGACAACAGAAAGCAGTCTAGAGAACACTATGCCCACATTCCCTAGAGGTAATGTGGGTAGTTTTTTGTCATTCAGTAGGTTATGGATATTTGTCATCATTTAGGGGAGGTTGGTTACAAGTAATGGTTAATGGTTAGGAAAAACACTGAACAAAGATTAGATTCAGGGATCTTGTTCTGAAAAGAAAAGGAGGAGATATAGAAATGATAGGATAAAATGATAGATTATTGAATTTACTTTTAAACTAAAAAAACAACTACTAGTCCCAAATATTTCACATTGGTATAGATTTTTGTGTATTGATACAAATTTGAGTTTGGTTTTGTTATACTTTATATAAGTTTCTGTTCTTGTTTAAGGTATTGTACCTATGCAGCTCATTTTAAAATGTAATATAAAGTTTTAGTCCTTGGAAGCTGTTTAGGATAATGAAGAAATACAGGTTACTAGGTAGTCATCTATAACAATCAAACTTACCTGAACTGAGGGTGTGGGAGGGTTCCAAGGACAGATGGGCCTCTAACTATTCTTCTGATTGGATTGACCTACAGCAATATTTCTTTAAATAGAGTCTCCCAAACATCCTGAGATTTACAGGGCATGGAGGAGGCACTTTACCCCACTATTTCCCTGTTTTGTTTTTAAAGATTAAAATAAAAAAAATGTGTAAAAGAATTACGTGTGTGTGTGTGTGTGTGTGTGTGTGTGTGTGTGGTAATGTGCACCACATCATGTGCAGGTGCCTGCTGAGTCCAGAAGAGATCATTGGATTCCCTAGAACTGGAATTATAGGAGGTTGTAAATTGCCTAAAGTGAGTGCTGGTAACTGCACTTGGGTGCTCTGAAAAAAAAAGCAATGTCCTTGTAACTGCTGAGCCATCTCTCTATTCCCCTTCCAGCCTCCTCTCCTCATCCTCCTCCTCCTCCTCTCCTCCTCCTCCTTCTCCTTTCCTCACCTCCCCCCCTTCTTTTTTTCTGACAGTCTTATATGTCCTAAATTGACCTTAAACTGCTCTTGCAGTTTGGTTCACAGCACCCTCATAGCTCACAACTGTCTATAACTCCAGTTCAAGGGTATCTTCTTTCTGGCTTTATATGGCACTTCACACACATGTTGTATGTATACCTGCAAGCAAAACAGTCATATATATCAAAAAGAATATTGGAGCAGGGAAGAATATTTATCTTGTTTGAACTAGATTTCTTAGGTCCTAAATGAGAAATTGCTTGTGGTCTCATTATTCTTTCCCCATTTTTTCCATTTCCTTCTCTTGATTAATAAGCTGGCTTTTCCTAGCTGTTCTTTTCTGACATTCTCTTACCTCTTGTCCTCATTCATCATCCTAAAGATATAGACCAAGGAAAAGAGCTCATCTGGAAGGGGTGTTTGCCATTGAGCCCAATGATTTGAGTTTGATTCCCAGGATTCACATGGTAGAAGGAGAAAACTGAGTTGCAAAATTGTCCTCTAACCTCCATGGCATAATGACTTGTGTCACACACACACACACACACACACACACACACACACACACACGTGCACACACAGGAACAAACACACATGCAAAAATAAACATAAGAAATAAATGGATTTTCTTGGTTCCTTGTTATTCTCACATGCCTCCCTCCCACTTAGAGAAAGCAATAGGAAACTTGAGTTTTATCTGCAGGCAGTCCCCTGTTGGGGGATATTTCATCACACTGTGAACCCCAAGTTAGCATTTGTGTTAATTAAATAAAATTAACCTTGGAATGCCAGCCTGTGTTGACTACCCAAGGGAGGCCTTACCCTCTATGAGGAGGGGATGGGGGTAGGATGGGGGTAGGTGGTGGGGAGCAGGAGAAGGGTAGGAACAGAGAATAGGGGTTGATTTGTAAAAGGATAGAAAAAAATTTTAATAAAAAAAAATGAACCTTGGGTCAAGAGGCTGAGTTAGCAACTAATTGACAGAAAGTAATAATAGAGCATCAGAGGGCATCTGGAAGAGATAGAGAGGCACCAGAAGTAGTAGCAAGGGATTTTGAGTGGCACTGAATTTTTCTTTTGGGGAGTATAAGGACATGATTTTGGGGGAGACTCCAGCAAGGAGAGGAGGTTAGCCCATTGCTACTTAAAGCTGCATTTAATGGCATCAACAGTGTCTGTGTCTGTGGGGAAAAAATTCCCACGAGGCTGCAGCCTGAGTACCTGAGCCATTGCCCAAGCAGGTCAGTAACTGTAGAGTCACAAGTGCTGGCTGAAATAGCAATAGATTAAGTCATAGCCACTGTGCCAAAGATAAAACAACAGTTCCCTGTGTGTGACCCAGTTCCCATGTGCCAGGCATATTGACTGGGAGTGTTCTGACCAGTTGAAGAACACTTTCATCTTTCACATGCTCCCCATCACTTAGTCCAGGAACTAGACCAATAAGGACTGTTGAGTTGTGATAAAGCAGACAGATGAGCCAAGTGCTAAAGCTAAGGGCTTTTCCAGTGCAAAAGTGACAAGTTCTAGGAAAGTGTGACACATGGAGCTAGGGAAACGCAGAGGGGACCCTCTAATCCAGAAAGGCTGCCAGGAAGACCTCACTGAGAAGGTGATTTGGCTTAACTCCTTGCCTATCATAGAGAGGTGACAGGGGTATGCCATTATTTTCAGTGTGCCCCATGGGGAATTGACTTGGTGTTTAAGAGCATGTACTGCCCTTCCAGAGGATTCAAGTTTGATTCCCAGCACTCTTGTCAGGTGACTCCCTGCTGCCTGTAACTAGCTCCAGGGAATCCAATGCCTCTACCTCTGTGACACCAGCTGGGGACCAAACATTCAACACACAGGCCTGTAGTAGATATTCATATTCAAAGCACAACATTTGTTTTCCAACTCAGGAGTCAGAACTCATGGCTACAGCATCCAATTGGCCAAATTCAGGCCATCTACCAGTATTATGGATTGCCATAGGATATGAGGAAGGATCCTCTCTTTAGTTTCCCAGCATCTGGGTCTCTTCCTCCCTCCAAGACTAGGAAGCACAGGAGAGATTTCTTCAAAGGAAGGAAGTTAGTGTACTACTTTCCATGTGTTTGCTCACATTCTCTTTTTGGTCTTTTCCTTTCACTCCTCACAGCACCCAATTGAGGTAGAGTTTGTTATAAATATTTGGTATGAATATTGATGTTCAGAGAGATGAAACAGTAGGAGAAATAAGCTATTTTCTCCAGATGATAGATAGTTAGACAGAAAATCTAAACTACAACTGCAGATCAATTATCAGAATGAATGAAAGGAACATTTTATTGGCTACAAAGCTAACATGGGAATCAGTTTATCTAATTAGTATGAGACTCTGGATTTGAGCTAAGTCTTCAAGCTGACAGGACATTTTTTTTTCCATTATAGCAACCACTGCTGATGTCAGAATGGGCATTTTTCGTGGAATCTAAGGCATGTTGATGAACAACTGTACTATGCAGGATGAATCACAAACAACAATATGTCACTGAATGAACATGAACCATCATTAGAGACAGTAAAGTGCTAACTCTAGTGTTACAGAAAGCATGCATGTTATTTGAACACTAGTCTAAGACACAGATGTAGCCTTATTCTCTTTTGTTGGAGATTATGGAGTTGTGCAAATTTACAAAGAAAATACTGGCTTCACAAGTACAGTCTGATGAAAGTTTTGAAAGAACTGCCAAAGGAGCCATGTAAACAAGGCGACAGCCTTGCTATTGCACTAAGATAACCCTGTGTACAGGATGAAGCAACACCTAGGAGGAAGGGCTCCATTCCACTGAGGGAAAGTGCAAATAGCAGTGATACTCAGAGAATGGAGGGATGACATTGGGGCAGGAGAGATGGAGCAGGTAACGGAGCACCAGAGGAAGTGTGTACTGATCATGCATTGAACATGGGGTCTGGGGATGATTGTAACAGGCTCTCAGAACTTAGCACAACTGACGCTGTGTTAGATGTCCCAGGGCACCATCTTAACTTAAGAGCACATCACATAGACCCTACATGGGCCAAAATGAGAACAGAGACCTAAATCATTACAGTTCATAGTTCAGAGAAAGTCCCTAAGTGAACTAACCTTGCCTTTTTGCTGTTGTAGTTCTGCATATTGCTAACTGTTTTTGATAACTGAAGTGTGTCAACCAGGGTGTGGTTTTGGTGCATAAAAAGCCAAGAACAGTAAGGCTTATGGCTACACTACTTGGGCTACATGCTTCCCTGTGTAGTCTGCCAGCCAGTGAAGAAAGACTTTCTATTGACTTTAAGAGTCTGTATGTTCTCTGAAAGAGTTACCTGAAAACACCCTTGTCAGCTGAGGAGAAGTTAGTTAAACCACTCCAAACTTTTTATTCATTTGTGGTACTTCTCTTCCCAAACAGTGCCCCTCTCTCTCAGGGCTCCACTGAGCTCGCTGTCTTTCTCTGTTATAAGGATGAACAAACACATTATTCCTTTTGGGGCATTGCTTGTCTCCTCTGTATGGGGAATAAGGTGAGGAGGGATGCTGCCCACAAGCACTCATTCTATGATGTCTCCTGATGTGATTGTCAGTGGGTGATAGAATTACCCAATCTCTGCATTCAGAGGCCTAGGAATCAGGTGTCCTGTGTAGCACCAGAGAAGTAACTCTGAGCAAGGGCTCATAGGTGGAGACAGGGCTGGGAGTTGTGGAAGCCTTGTGGGTGAGCCTGCAGTAGGAATGATCATTGTGTAGGCGGAGTAAATTGGCATGATCTGCTTGGACAGAAATTGCTTGTGCAAAGGATCTTTGGCATCCAGGCTCAAGGTGGTCTATGGGTCAACCTGGGGCTCCTCACTGGGGTTCTTGCTCCAGGAACTGCTATAGGATCATTGGGGGTTTGAAGTCTGGGCATAAGATGTGGTATCAAAGATAAGCTTATGGTAAAATGATGATAAACACAATATGATCATCTTGATAGATATAGAAAGGGTGGTGTGTACAATCTGACATTCATTCACAATAAAACATCCTTTCATATGGGCAGAGGAATTAACTTGTTTGGAACAGGGCTTGTTGCATATACCAGTCAGGGTTCTCTAATGGAAAAGAACTGATAGAGTGTGTGTGTGTGTGTGTGTGTGTGTGTGTGTGTCTGTGTCTGTGTCTGTGTCTGTGTCTCTGTATGTCTTTGTATCTTTGTGTCTATGTGTCTATGTGTCTGTGTGTGTTAAAGGGAAATTTATTAGAGTAGCTTATAGGCTGTGGTCCTAGTAGTCCAACAATGGATGTCTCCCAAGTCTCCAGAGGAAAAACCAAGGACTCCATGGTTGTTGAGTGCATGAGACTGGATGTTCAGCAGTCCCAGTCTGGTGCTGGAGTCCCAGGGAAAGCCTAGAGAGCTGCCAGTCTTCAGTCTATGAGGGACTTTCAAGAAGTATGTTATAATACCAGCAAAGGAATGCCTCAGGAACAGGATATACAAACTCACCAGCAATAGTGAAGACAAGCAGGCAAAAAGCAAAAGCTTCCGTAGATGTAACCAACCGTTTTATTAAATAAAAAACACAGAACCAATGCAAGGAAGAAAGCCAAGAGGTCAGAGCTAAGAGCTAAAACCTTACCCTTCCTCCTGCGGTGGTCCTACCTCTCCGAACCAGCGCTACTTCCTGTGTTAAAGTCTTTATATAGAGTTTCTGTTCTGCCTTCTCATTGGTTGTAAACCCAACCACAGGACTGCCTCATTACAGCCTGTCTGTACAGACCTCCAGGTTTTCTATGATTGGTATTGAGATTAAAGGCATGTGTATCCAATATTGGCTGTATCCCTGAACACACAGAGACTTACCTAGCAAATGCTGTGATTATAAGCGTACGCCACCACTGCCCTGCTTTCCTATGGCTTGCTAATAGCTCTGACCCCAGGCAACTTTATTTATTAACAGACAAATAACATTTTAGTACAAAAGAAAATATCACCATATCAAGCTTCCTTCTTCCATATCCTTTTAGTGGGCTACCAGAAAAGGTCTGGTTTAGATTTAGGGTGCATCTTCTCACCTCAAATCATCCAATCAAGAAAATCCATCACAAGTATGCCCATCTTTTTCAATTTTAACTGATCCCAGATGTAGTAAAGGTGACAGTCAAGATTAGCCATTACACTGCTCAAGCATAAGTTTGGATCCCCAGTACACACATAAAAATTGGGTACAGCAACATGCACCTGACTCATATCGCTGATGAAGTAGAGACAGGTTGATTTCTAGTCTTTGCTGGGCATCCAGTCTAGCTGCATGGGCAAGCTCAAGGTTCAGGGAGAGTTCTTATCTCAAAATTTAAATGGACAGAGCCAATAAGATGACTCATTGGGTAAAGACACTCTCTACCAAACCTGAAAACCTGAGTTTAATGCCCACAACCCACATGGTGGGTTGAGAAAACTGACTTGAATGCAGTTTTCCTGTCCCACAGCCACTCTCAAATAAACACACTGAGGCTTAAATTAATTATAAATGCTTGGCCCATAGCTCAGGTTTGTTACTAACTAGCTCTTACAACTTAACCCATTTCTATAAATCTATGTGCTGTCCCAAGGCTCATGGTTTTTACCTCTATCCCATTTGTGTGTCTGGCACATTGTCTGGCTGGTGACTCCTCTGACTCTGCATTTCCTCATCCCTTCATTCTCAGTTTGGCTTTCCCACCTAGCTTTATCCTGTTCAACTATTGGCCAGTCAGCTTGTTTATTAAACCAATCATAATGACATATATATATACACAGTATACAGAAGGATTGTTCCCCAGCACTGACTTCTCAAGTTATCCTCTGACTTCCATACATGTACACCATAACACATACACATACACACACACACAAATAAATAAATAAATAAATAAATAAATAAATAAGTGTTTTTAATTTAAATAAGGCCAAGCATAGTGACATACACTATGCCAGTACTCCAGAGACAGAAGCAGGTGAATCTCTGAGTTCAAGGCCAGCATGATCTACAGAGCAAGTTCCAGGACAGACAAGACTACACAGAGAAACTCTGACTCAAAAAAAAAAAATAATTTAACTTAAGTAAGGTGTGATGAAGCATCATACCTTAAAGCAAGCATATTTTTCCATAAACACACAACTTTTCTATTCAAGGTTGGGGATCAAACCCAAGGCTCTAGTTTTTTCATATTCTTGTCATCATGTTTTCACTTCATCAAAACTTCCAGCTGTCGCCGGGCGGTGGTGGCACACGCCTTTAATCCCAGCACTCGGGAGGCAGAGCCAAGCGGATCTCTATGAGTTTGAGGCCAGCCTGGGCTACCAAGTGAGTTCCAGGAAAGGCACAAAGCTACACAGAGAAACCCTGTCTCGAAAAACCAAAAAAAAAAAAAAAAATTCCAGCTGTCACTACACACAACAGAGACTCAAACTTTGCCCAGTTTAGTCTGTAGCAAAAGAAGAAAGGTCAACTGGGGCACCTTCTGTCCCAACCTTGCTCTCACCACCACTACCCAGTTAATCATTGCCAATAGTAGATATAACACACTCACAGACACACTACTAACATCTCTGATTGTTCTATTCTGCTGCATAAGGAAGTTGATCTAAATGACACATGAGTTCCAAAGAGAGCCAAAGAAAGACAACTGCCATGCAGTCATGCAACACACTGTCCACCAGCTATCGGCTTGCCTTGCTTTCAAATGTGTCAGCAATTCAGCCCTAAAATCCAACCCTGACTGTAAAGGGGGGGAAAGCATGGGAATGGCCCAGCAGATGTTAAACACAGCAGAAGCTAGTCATGCCCTCTACGTGCTGATCAAACTGTAGCCTCATAGATAAAAGGAATAAGTCCTGTTTTAAATCACTAAGTCACAGAGAGAGGTAACTGACACAATTGCTATGACATGGGCTTTGATACAGGATGACAACAATATTTTTAATGGGATCACAAGAATCATCATGGTGGTGATGGCAGTGGTGTGTGTGTGTGTGTGTGTGTGTGTGTGTGTGTGTGTGTGTGTTTCTTAGTCTGTATCTGTGTCTCTGTGTCTGTGTCATCTCTGTGTCTGTGTGTCTGTTACTTTGTCTGTTGTCTGTGTGACTGTATGTGTGTTGATTTGATTTGTCAGACAGGGTCTTTCTCCTGTAGCTCAGGCTGGCTTTCAACTCACCATGTAGACAAAGATGACCTTGAATACTTTATTCTTGCGTCTCCACATCCCAAATGACCGGATTATGGTTATGGGCCATAATTGATTTAAAAGGAATATTGTTGGCAGCAGTGTGGTATTGGGGGATATTCAATCCCACTGTGAACTCCAAGTTTTCATTTGCATTATTTAAATAAAATTAAGCTTGGGTCAAGAGGCTGAGTTAGCAACTAATTGACAGAATGTAATCATAGAGCATCAGGGAGCATCTGAAAGAGACAAAGAGATGCACAGGAAGTAGTAGGGAGGGGTTTTGAGTGCTCCAGCTTTTTCTGTTTGGGTAGAACAGAAAGATGTATTTTTGGGGGGAGGTGCCAGCAAAGAGAGAAGTTAGCTAGTGCTACTCAACCTCTCTGAGCTAGCAGGCTTCCTCTCAGCCTTTGAGTCTCAAATTTTATTTATAAACAGAATAATAGAGATTTAGTAAAAGCTGCCTTTAGTGGAATTGGCAGAGCCAGTACCTGTAGGAAAAGGCCCTCCAGGCCACTGCCAGAGAAGCAGGCCAGTAACTTCAGTCACAATTACTGACTGAAATAGCAGCAGACTAGCTAACATATGTTCCTGAGAAAATTATTAATAAGTATTACAAAGAACAGTCACGGGCCATTCAGGTTGTACATAAACAGAGCACAACAACTGTTTATCTTTCAAAGATACCAACATCCCTACCTTTAAAATTGTTAACTGACAAACCTGTCTCAGTGGGACAATGGCCTTTGACATCAGAATAATTTCAGGTCTAGAACAGTTGGTACAGGAGCAGCTAAATGCTCAACATATTGAAGAATCGACCAGTCCATGGAATTCTTCTGTATGTGTTATTAAAAAGAAATCTGGAAAATGGAGAATGTTAACATATCTAAGAGCTATTAATAGGTGATTCAGCCAATGGTCTCTTTACAACCTGGAATTCCCTTGCCTTCTCTATTACCTACAGATCTATTATAGTGATTGATTTAAAAGATTGCCTTTTCACTATACATTTGCAAGAACAGGATAGAGAAAAATTTGCCTTCACAGTGCCTACTGATGATAATTCTCAGCCTGTTAAGAGATATCAATGGGGCTGGACGGTAGTGGTGCACACCTTTAATCACATCACTCGGGAGGCAGAGCCAGGTGGATCTCTGTGAGTTCTAGTCCATCCTGGTCTACAGACCGAGATCCAGGACAGGCACCAAAACTACACAAGAAAGCCTGTCTCGAAAACAAACAAACAAACAAACAAACAAAGATGTATCAATAGAAAATCCTTCCACAAGTGATATAGAAATGTATGATAGAGATATAATAGGATGGAAGGGTAGATTATTGAATCTACTTTAAAGAGCAACAACTTGCTTAAAATGTTTTACATTGCTATGGATTTCGGTTTATTGATACAAATTTAAAGTTAATTTTGTTATAATATATGTATATTTCTACTCTTGTTTAAGGTATTATGTTTATGCAACTCAATTAAAATTGTAATGTATAATTAAGAAATACAGATTAATAATTAGTCATCTATGATAATCAAACTTACAGTCATGTTAGTTAAGTTTTCTTGGTATACATAGATATATTTCAATAAGGTAGGTAATCTTCAAACACTTCAAGGACCTACAGAATATGGCATTTAAAATGTTTTCAGAATTTTGACTTTCTGGACATTGAGACATGTCTGCTGTACAATAAAGCAACTTCTGGAAGCATCACCATCCCTACCTCAAGCTCTACTATAGAGCTATAGTAACAAAAACAGCTTGGTATTGGCATAAAAACAGACATGTAGACCAATGGAGTCAAATTAAAGACCATGACATTAATCCACACACCTATGAACACCTGATTTTTGACAAAAAAAAAAAGCTAATAGGGAGGGGTCAGAATATTTTTAGGAAGGGTCATTG
>CABHPP010083489.1:0-10025 GCA_902168425.1 Peromyscus attwateri
TGGCTTCACCCTCCTTCAATTAGTGTGGGCTGCAGACATGCAAATTCATTTTTACATTAGCCTAAGAAAAACATAATTAAGAAGTTGTCTGCTGAAGAGGATGAAATAAAGAACATAATGTCTTCGGGGGCCAAACTGAAGACGACTTTTGCACTTGGCACTGTTGGGGATTAGCCACGCCTCGGCACCCTCATTAGCACAGATGATCAGGCCGTGGTTCTGGACCCAACGTGGGGCAGGCATGCTCAAATCCTTGGGGCTGGCAGGTCCCATAAAAGGCTGCAGCTCTCAGCAAGGCCCACTTTCAAAACGGCCCCCTTTTTGCAAAGCACAGCCTCGGAGCGACCCTTTGATGTTTATTAATTCTGTCTGCCCTTCCCAAACCAATTGAATTAATTCCTTAGTCTCATGAACCGTAAAACTGATACGCTTCTCCGGGCGTACGGAAAATTCTGTCGCCTTTGACAATTTGACATGCATTTTTCTGTAGCAATTGAAAAGTGGATGAGAGTCCTGCTTGGTTAAAGGCTGCGGGCAGAGCTTCCCCCTGGCTTCAAAGAGTAAGACTTCACGCCATCAGGAAGGACCTATCAACACAGATTAAGTATCATGCCATGTTTTGTGGTGCTGCTGTTTGCGAGGGAAGTTGAGACTTCCTTTAAGAACCATTGTCAACATCCACAGCTGCCGGCCCGAGATCTGTATCAGCATGCTTAACAGCCGTTAGTCATGTTGTTTGTTTCCTTATGAATCACTGCATTGAGTGTTTCAGACACAAAGAGCAGAGCTCGCTTAAAAACAAGATTGGGCCGGAGAGAGGGTTTCGGCAGGTAAGCGTGCTTGTTGCTCTTACAGAGGGCCAGAGTTCCATTCCCAGCACCCACATGGCAGCTCACAGCCCCCTGCAACTCCACCTTCAGGGGATCTGATGCCCCCTTCTGGCCTCCAAGAGCGTGAGCGCGCGCGCGCGCACACACACACACACACACACACACACACACACACACACACACACGTCAAAACTGTTCAAAAGGGAAAGAGATGAAGGAAGCCGAGTTCGTATTCTCTTATCCTTTGTGTTTCTTACAGACTTCAGCCTTAGCTGTTGGTGTGGGGTATGGTTTGCCTCCTGGTGCATTACTTACATGGTGCTATTCTAGAAGCTTCTAAACCAGGATCCCAGACTCAAAACATCCTAGATAACCTTGAATCTCCCCATGCAAAGAACCATGGGGCCCATGGAGAACAGCTGCTTCCCCACCTGAATCAAAGCCTGGAATCCCAGCATGTCTGCATGGATGTTTCTATTTTTGCCCATTTCTCAGATTTAAAGTATATGGTTTTGCTGGCTATGTTTTGTAAACTTAATACAAGCTACAGTCATGTGGGCAGGGGGAGCCTCAGTTGAGGAACTGTCTCTTAATCATCAGGTTAACCTGTGGGCAAGTCTGTAGGGTATTTTCTTGATTGATGATGATATGGGAGGGTCCAGCCCACTGTGGGCAATGCAACCCCTGGGCAGGTGATCTTGGGTTGTATATGAAATCAGGCTGAACAAGCCATGGGGAGGCAAGCTAATAAGCAGCATTTCTCCATGCCTTCTGCATCAGTTCCTGCCTCTGAGTTCCTGCCCTGCTTGAGTTCCTGCCCTGACTCCTTCATGATGGACTGCACACTAGAAACTGAAATAAACCCTTTCCTCTCCAAATTGCTTTTGGTCATGATGTTGTATCCCAGCAACAGAAAGCAAATCAGGACAGCGGTCCATTGAAAAGGAATTCAGTCTGAAGGGTTAAGGAATCATGTCTATGGGCTAAACAGAATTCAGTAAACAGAATATATGTTATTTATAAACTGAGTTTGCCAGCATTGGGGGGAAAAAAACAACTGAAGTTTGTTCATCAGCAGTCTAGAATTCTTTTCTACGTTTCAAAACACAACAGAGTCAAGATGGGCAAGAAATACCTGAATTATCACAGCAGGGAGGAGCTTGAAGGCATCAGGCTACATGGACCCAGCCAGAACACAAGACCACAGTGTGATTCAGTTCATAGGATACAGTCATAAAGGAGAAATCCATGGGCAGGAATTAGGTGACCAGTTGAGGCTGGAGGTGGGGATGTGTGACAATAGCCAAAAGATACATTGTTTCTTTTGGATGTGATAAAATTACTTTAAAATTGTGGCAGTGTTGCCCAGGTCTGTGCATAGGTTAAAAGCCAATAAACTGTTCACTTTAAATGAGTGGACTGTATGCAATATGCGTTTGACATCCAACTAACTGCCCCCATATCATCAGTATGGAGCTGAAATCAGCTGGCCCCAAATTCAGGGGTATGGTATATCCTCAAAGTATCAGAAAAATACCTTGGCAAAGCGCAATTCAAAAGTCAAATTTATGTCTACCCCCACCCCAGAGCCTCCAGGGAGATATGGGCATTGTTGTTTTCATTCAGTTGTTTGACTGGGTTGGTTTTTGTGCTGTTTTTAATGTTGTTTTGTTTGTAAGACAGGATCTCATATAGCCCAGGCTGACCTTGAATCCCTCTGTAGCCAAAGATAGCCTCAACCTCCCAAATGCTGGGTTGACAAGCTTGCACCAATGTGCCTGACTTCCATGTTCCTTTTTGATATCCTGTTCATCCCTCCCACCAGATTTTGGGGCCATGCACTCCATGGTGCCTACTAAAACTTAAGAAGGAAAGAATCTATTCCTCATGGAGTGCCCTGGGTCACATACATACAGGCAGAGGAACATTGGGCTTCTCCTGTTCCCTGCTGATTCCTCTGCACAACTGTGATCTTGAGAAATGAAATTGACTTATATCCTTAAGCTCATTAACTTGATTTTGTCTTACTCATGGAAAGGAATGTGCACGCCCACTGTGTGGGGAGGAGGCTGATCCTGACCAATACAAGCAAGCGCACATGTTCAGACAACATACTAACCAGCCAGGGGGTGTGGGGGAAAACCCATCTTGGTGCCATAGCTTTATTCAAAATGTGCTTTCTTGGCAGAGCTGAGGTTGTTTTTATTTATCCTCATTTTTGCATCTCTTGTAGCAGCTAATACAATAAATAAAAACACATGCTTGACCACACCCTTGAGGACCGCAGAAATGCACCAGCCGGCCGTTTAACAGCTTTCTAAGCTCAGCCCACCCCATGGCAGTAACCTAGTGCCCCCAGGTTCTCCCCTAAGTCAGAAATTCCTTCTGGAGGGATTTCGGTAGTACTATCTAATCAGCTTAAGGAGCTAATTAAACAGCTGTCACTCTACTGCTTAATTCCAAAACGAGATGCTAAGATTTGAAAGTAGTTATGCAAAACCAAGACTTGCCATGGCGATGCTGGGGGAGTTGTCAGGCAGACCGGGATAAAAGGAGCCTGAGTCCCTGAGAGCTGAGGGTGCTGGGGGACCCAGAGGGTCCTGGGAGGGGGAGATGCCTGCTTCCCTCTGTGAGGCGAGGCAGCTAGGTAAGGGTTCCTAGCACCTCTGTCCTTGTCAGACATGAGCACAGTCTACCTGGGAGAGTCTCACAGTGGCACTTGCAGGTCACTGTGCATCTGTTTTATTCTAGTTTTCACAGGAAGTGGGCCAAACAGCAAAGTCAGGGTTTCACATAAAAAAAAAAGTTAACTCTCAGCTCCTCTGCAGAAATCCAGACATGAGCAAACTGTCCTCATATCTAAAAGGTCACAATTGGCTGGAGCTGAAACTGTCCCCTTGAAGCCGGATGATAGTGGTGCACGCCTTTAATCCCAGCACTTGGGAGGCAGAGGAAAGTGGATCTCTATGAGTTCGAGGCCAACCTGGTCTACAACATGAGATCCAGGACAGCCAGGACTACACAGAAAAACCCTGTCTCAGAAAAACAAAAACAAAAAACCTATCCCCCTTGGAATCGGGTGTGAGAGTCTCCTTACCAAGTGACATGGCCATCTCCATCCCCCAGGTAGAGCCTGAGTTGGATCCCAGCTCAGCCACTGTCAAAGGCAAACTGTGTAAGAATGTTCTAGTCCTTTGAGATGCTCAGGCTGGGACCTTGAGGCTCTGAGTAACCCATGGAGAGGCCAGGAGTGGAAGCCGCTGAGGAAGATACCCATCTGCATCCTCCTGAGAAAAGCCTAATGTGGATTAGATGGGCATGAAAGAGGCCAGGAGGTGATGTCTTTGTGTGCCATTCACCCATCCTCACTGGGGACCATTAATGCTCGAGATGCTGAAGCAGCACTTACCATGCACGGCTGGGGAGCCTAGATTCCGTCTCCCAACTTGAGCACATGATACCACAGTGACACATGGCTGAGAGGATGCTCACAAATCCTGGGTCACTCATGCAGTGCAGCCTGCAGGTCCTGAAGCCTCCAGCTGCTCATCTCTGATGAGATATTATCTGTCCCAGGTTGAGTACCAAGTCCATGGCTTGGGGGGATGGGAGCTGTGAGTAAGAAATGCTTGTTTTTAATCCTAAAGTTGACATCTACCTGAGCAGTGTCCGTGGATGCTGAGAGCCACCAAGGGGACAGGGAGGTCCCATCCCCATCCTGGCCTAAGTCCCCATGGAGCATGAGCCCTCCTGAATGTTGCAATAGATTATATCTCTTTCGTGGCTCCTTTCTTCTTCCTCCTCCTCCTCTTCTTTCTCCTTCCTTCCCTCATCTCTCTAGCCTTTTCCTTTTGCCAAGAACATACTGGATCCATATAAGTCATTGCATACATTATGATACAGTTAATAATAACCAACCTTATTGAAAACTTAATAACATCAATCACTCTTAAGAGCTGAGCTCATTAACTCACCCCGTTCCAATGGATGCAGTCTGGAAACCTGATGCCCAGGCTGATGAGAGCAAGGTGCAGAGAGATTCAGAGACTTACAAAGTCAGACATTCAGGAAAGGGCAAAGCAGGAGCTATATAATACAGGAAATGGAACCCAGAGGCTGCACGCTGACACATGAACAGACTCTGCTGGACTGGCCTTGACTTTCAGAATGAGGAAACTTAGCTCCCAAGAGCTCACAGTACCTCAGTCAAGGTCATTCAGCTAGCACTTTGTTCATCAACCCCTCAAGCTGGGATTCCTTCCTCCATACCAGCTCCCAGAGACCAGGCATGGCTGAAAGTCTAGATGTCAGGTAGAGGAGGTGAAAGCAATAAAGACCAGCACACTTTGGGCCATCACCAACGTCGTATCCTAAGGACCTTCACATACACAGCCCTCATTTCAGCCCGGTGACTGGGAGCACTTGTGAGCTTTGTTCTACAGATGAGGAAACGGAAGCACAAAGCTGCCACTCATTTGCCAAGAGTCACAGAGGAAGCAGGAGCAGGAAATTTGGCCCCTGCCAGCTGGGGCATCAGCAGGTGACAGGCTGAAGGATGGCCAAGCACTCTCATCTCTCAAGGTGGGCAGAGCCTCAAGAACCATTGTACATGCTCACATAAAACACCAGTCATCCGTTTTCATTTCTTCCCTACTTCTGGCTAAGTGGCTCCTGACCAGGGTCCCTTGTCTGGTATGATGAGGTGGTGTTTGGGGGTCCTTACAGAGAGCTCATTAGTCCCATATCTGGTAGGTTACTATTGGGCTTCTGCTGAGCCTGCCAACCAGATCCCTCTGTATGTGACTCAGGATTCCCCCTTGGCATGGCAGCTAAGTCCCAAAAGCAAGTACCCCTGGGAAAAAGCCAGGCGGGACCTGCATTGCCTTGTATGGCCTCACCTCAGAAGTCACAGTTTGCTAGACTTCATCCATCTGTCCCTGAAGCCAGGTATCATTAAAGGATGGAAGTCAGACTCAAGCTGTCTGTGGCAATACCAAAGAACTATTCGGAGGTCAATACATTATCTCATTTCTTCCTAGCTTCATTGAGTTTTCATCGACAAGAAGATGCTCTGAAGTGTGTAGGATGGTGTTTTGGTTACATTCTGAAATGGTTGCCATCATCAGAGTAGATAATAGAGCCGTCAGCTCACATAGTTTGTTTGATGTTGTTACTGGTGTTAGGACATTAAGCCTGACTCCCTTGACAAATTTCAAGTATCTAGAATGTCCTCACCAACCGCAGTCACCCTGCTGTACATCAGATCTCCAGAGCATAACCATCTCCAAACTGCAGTTTGTAGCTTCCGCTTTCAGATCTCCCCAACACCTGATTGGAACAGTTTCCTTGAAATAATAGGTGTGGCCAGTAAAGAGACCCAACTAAGAACCTGTAAGGTGACTAAAAGAGAGAGAACCAAATGCAGTAGAGACAGCATCTCCCCTATCACATCATCAGTTGGTATTTTTGTGATGATGAATTCCAAATATCAATTAGACACAACCTAGAATCTCACCTCGAAAGGCTGAATAAGGGACTACCTTGATGAGGTTGGTCTGTGTGCACGTCTGTGAAGGACTGATTTTTCTTAATGAGTTGAATGAGGTTAGAAGACGCAGCCCACTATGGGCAGTACTATCCCCTAGGTTTGAGTCTTGGGCTGTGTATGAGTAGAAAAAGTGAGCTGAGCACTAAGCGTGTGTGTGTGTGTGTGTGTGTGTGTGTGTGTGTGCGCGCGCGCGCGCGCGCGCATTCTTTCCCTGCCTTTGACTGTGGGTGTCATGTAATTAACCATCTGTCTTAAGATCCTGCCTCTATGATGGACTAAAACCAGAAATTATGAGCTCAAATAAACCCTTCCAGCCCTAGGTTTCCTTTCACAGAGCATTTATTACAGCAGCAGCCATGAAACTAGAACAGTAGATTAGATCTAAAACGGCTCCATGGAGACCAGGTTATACAGCACATTATTTCAACCCATAGGAGAATGTTCATAGTCTGGGCAGGCAAGTTGGGATTGAAGAGGCAGAAATGGGCATGGGGAACGGGATGCTTGTGAAATATCTTTTCATGGACTATCGAGCAAGTGTGATATTTTTAACCGTGAACATGTGCGGCTTTGATAAAACAGTTACATTCACATTAGGAAGAAGGGGGAAAAAAAGGGTATAGCCAGGTGTGTCTTGTTGACACAGAGAAGCCCTTCTGAGTGGGAGGCTGATGCGCAGGCTGCTCTGCTGGTCAGACTCCTATTGCTCCCTGCGAGGCGGAGGAAGGGCCTTCTTTCAGGAAGACTGCTAAAACACAGAATTCTCTATGCTGTGCTCCTGCCACTAAACCCAGGCACCCATGCACTTGATGAAGCAGAGAGCGGTTTGTAAATCTGTATGTGTCACAGGCATCAGACTGAATGATGTTTCCCGCTGGCGGGAAGAGGCATGGGGCTTATTTATGGCCCCACAGTCTTATTGCTAATTAGATCTACTATCTCTGTGGTCATCTAATAACTCTCCGTGTTTAATGTGGTAGCCGTGAAAACCTCCCGACTCAACATCCGGACAGTGTTTATTGAGGGTGTGCGCGTCCAGGATGGTGAGAGCTTCAGAAAACAAACAAAAAGGCAAGGACAGGGTGGTGAGTGATCGCTCTGCTTGTTAGGTTATTTTTCCTCCTCTTTTATTTATTCTTTGTGTCTTTCATGCCATGCATCTCCATCCCATTCATTTCCCCCGTCCTTTTGTATCTACCCTCTGCCCTTGCAACCTCCCCGACCCTCAAAAAAATAAAATAAAATTTAAGACAAAAAAAAGGGGGGGGAATCAATCTAGTTATGGAAGCTGTAGTGTGACTTAGTGAGTAAACCCTTTTATCCATACATCTTTACTTGCAAGTGTTCATTGCAAAGAGTCATTGGTCTGGTTCGAGGCCACCGGTTTGCTGGGTTATTGATCTTTGATGGGAAATGAAAAGTTTTAAGAAATCAACCACACTTAGGAAGAGCAGAGAACACCAGGCCACCAAAATGACTTAGGCTGGGTCTACCCAAGAAGCGAGGACAGTAGGCCATCAACCACTACATGGAGCAAATTCTGAGGTTAGGTATTGTATCACTCAAAATAGATCAGGTTAGATGGCGGTAACAAGTCACTTCCAAATCAGACTGCAACAGGACAAGAAAAACCTGGTCAATCCTCCTCTTGCCTACCGAAGTCAGAGGAGGGTCCTCTCCACGCAGTGACTCAGGTGATCTTGGGGATGGTCCTCTGGAACCTGATTCTTCAACCTTGTGGATTTGCCACAGTAAACACTTGGATAATTTCATACATGTATAAAATTTATCTTGATCATATCCACCCCACCCCAGTTCCTTTCCACCCCCAGTATGTCCCCACCTGCCTTTAAAAAAAATGACCCTCTGTTGTAGCTAGAGTTTTTCTGGTCCTGCCTGGCCCACAGTCAGGACAAATCTGTCACCCGCCAGTCCCACAGCCGCTCAGACCCAACCAAGTAAACACAGAGACTTATATTGCTTACAAACTTTATGGCCGTGGCAGGCTTCTTGCTAACTATTCTTATATCTTAAATTAATCCATTTCTATTAATCTATACTTTGCCACATGGCTCGTGGCTTACCGGCATCTTCACATGCTGCTTGTCATGGTGGCGGCTGGCATTGTTCTCTCTCCTCCGCCTTCCACTTCCCAGAATTCTCTCAATTCTCCTCTCTGTTAGTCCAGCCTATACTTCCTGCCTGGCCACTGGCCAATCAGTGTTTTATTTATTGACCAATCAGAGCAATTTGACATACAGACCATCCCACAGCACTCTGTGTTCAATGAAGGCTGTCTACATGTTCATGAGTGTGGGGCACTCTACCAGTGACCATACTCCTGAAGAAAAAATAGCTCTCTCTCCTCCAGAAGTCATCAAGTAAATAATTCCTCAGCTAGGAGTGGGGACCTCATGGTTCCCTCTCCCATTTAAACTGGAATGCCGTCTGGCTTTATTTTGTGCAGGTCTTGTGCAAGCTACCCTAGCTTCTGGGAGTCGATGTGTTCATCAGCCACGTCTTGTCCAGAGGACAGGATTTCACAGCTCTTCTCTCCATCCCCTGGCTCTTACATTCCTCCTTTCTCTCTTTTCAATATCCCCTGAGCCTTATGGGGTTGATGTTGCTGTCCCATTTAGGGCTAAGCATTCACAGACTCTCGATCTCAGCACTCTGACCAGCTTATACATCTCTGCGCTGACTGTCACCCACTGCAGAGAGCAGCCTCCTTAACCAAGGCTGAGAGCAGCCTGGTCATTCTCCAGCAAAATGCAGACAGCTATCATTTCTCACAATTGAAAATAAGGCGCTTGACCCCAAGAGAGATATCTTTAGGGTAGGTCTGGCAAGATGGCTCTGTACATGGGGCTTGTGGCCGAGTCTGACAATTTGAGTTTGAGACCTGTGCTCCACATAGTAGAAGGAGAGAATAGTTTCTCAGAAGTCGTCCTCTGACCTCCACATGCACGCCATAGCACACGTGCCCACTCCACACATATTCACACACACACACACACACACACACACACACACACACACACATACACATACACACACACGCAAATAAATAAATAAATGTACATTTGAAAAATTAAAGTGTGTTCAGTCCGGTTTTGGGAGGCCTGTGCATGGAGTTCAGGAACGTTCCAAAGTGGAGCCTTGTCTTTTAGGATGAAAATAGCATATGGCAGAGGTCACATCTCAGCCAAAGGAGCCGACATGCTGTGAGCCTCGAGAGGGAGGGAAGAAGTGTAGCACATTAGAAGCAGGTTTGCCACCAGGGAGGTGAGATGTCACTTGGGGACAACTGCTACTCTGTCTTCTGGTAAGCTACTCACAGGCAGTTCCGATTCGGCGTGAAAATCAAATTCACAAGACTATTTACAAGATTTGTCCCCATGGAAGGTGCCTCAGCTCTCCAGAGCTTGAGTTTAGAGCAGGGACACCCTGCCCTGATCCAGTGGCTGCAAGTCAAAGTATAATGGCGGCTGAGCCACGTGACACCCGGCTGACCCTGCCCTATCTAACCGTTCTCTGTTATTCTATCAAGAAGGGCCAGGCCAGCTCTGACTTTACAGAATGCCAGCCATGGGGCTGGTTGCTGAAAGGACCCATGGGGACACTGTCAGAGAAGGATCAGCTGCAGC
>CABHPP010083497.1:0-11110 GCA_902168425.1 Peromyscus attwateri
CATCCCTGACATGGCAGACATATAAGTAACAGTATATAGACAGAGCAGGTAGTATTTATGTATTTATGCATTTATTGTGTGTTTTGTGTGTATATATGTGTATTTTAAATAAAAGAGGCCATGGATTTGAAAGAGAGCAAGAGGACTCCTTGGAAAGGTCTGGAAGTTGTAAAGGGAAGAGGAGAATGATGTAACTATATTATAATATCAAAATATTAAAAATATTTTTAAAGTTTCATAAGTAAGCTAAGTCCACACTTTCTTTGTATGTTTTCTACTTCTCTATGGGTGAAATACTTTATGCCCTGTCAATAGCCTAAAAACTTAAGTACTTTTTCTTTCACCTGATTATTCCCCCAAGAAATACACTTGATGAGTTCTTTATATCTATGTGTCAAAGATCCAAATGTAAGATGCAGGTTACCTTACACAGCACTGGGGAACCTGGGAAATAAATTTGATCCTTGACTTGACAAATTTGCACGTTAGTAATCCTAGCACTTGAAAGGCAAGATCAGGAAGATCTCAGCCTGAAATATAAGTTATCCCCAACTTCAAAATAACAATAATAATAATATATTAAAAATTGAGCCATGTCCCAATTAAGTTTGATAAAGAAGGGAAAGCTTGAGAGTTGATATTTGTTAACTTAGATTTGAAGGCATTATCCTAATACTTCATATTTACCCCCAACATGATAGGTACTATAGTTATCTACAGTTTATAAATAAGTGATCTAAGGTGAATGGAAGCTAACATAATGTTTTAAAGTTACTCTTCTAGTAGTTGGATGAAAGCTAAAGATGAGTAAATTCACAGCCCAAATTCTTCCCCTTCGTTATAGGCAATGACTGAATGAAAACTGATACCAAATGTTTCTTACCTGAAATTCAATTGAGGATTCCTGGCTATTGACAAAACATAGAGATCTAGAAATGCCAAGATGAGCAGCTGCACACAAAGGCCATGACATTACTCTCTTGATATGCTTGCCATATATGTCTGTATGTCTTCTATGCTCAAAGCTAGTACACAAAACTTAAGTCCTAACCATTGTGCCAGTGGTAGTGTACAATGATTCGTGCATTAAAGATTGGCCGTGGTTTTCACAATGGCATTTTCTCAGACAGTTATGACTGTTGTATCACTTGTTATCATGGATGCAGCCATGCTGGTTTTAGAAATTAATTAACAAGTATTTGGATGCCTGAATAAAAGTGTTGCATATATTACAATCATTGATACATAATTTTGGAAAGATCGACCACCTTTAATACCCTCTTACAATATTTGGTAGGGGAACAAGCAATTACAAATGTATTCTATATTTGACTCTGGGAAAACTGCGCACCTGGTGAAGTGCTTGCTTCAGCAAAGAAAGAGAAGGAGAAGGAGAGGGGGAAGAGAAAGGGACAAGGAGCAGGAGGGGGAAGAGAAGGAAAAGTGGGGATAAATAAAAGGCACCAGAGAGTCATCACTGGGGGTGTAGAGCAGGTAACTATGTGGGGCTCACTGGCCTATCCCATTTGGTGAATTTGAGGCTAATCAGACCTTGTCTCAAAATGAAAGGTATACAGCTTCAAACAAACAATACTCAGTATGATAGCTGATTTCTGTATATGTGCACAAACACATGGACCCACACATATTTTCATAATACAAAGTTTAATATAATCATATATATGTAAATATATACATACATGTGCAATTTATTCAACTAATTATGGTAGCTTAGGCAATTTTCTTATTATCTGATCCTGTATTTTTTAGGCATTAAATGAATACAATAATAATTAATCCATTTATTTCTTGGCAGTGTTTAGGGGGTTATTTCTGTAAGACAAGAAAACATTGTGTAAGTACCTTTGCTACTCTATGCCACTGTTTTTCTGACTAAATTCTTCTGACTGTAAATGTCTGACTTCTTATTTGATGTGCAGGAAAGACAGCTTTGGTAAGTGTAATACCTACAGAAATGAGGTATTTCAATGTTAATTAACACATAGCATGAGGCATGTTTCATCTAGAAAATTTTAAACACTATGAATCCTAAAATCACTTGATTTTAAGAGCTTAAGAATCGCAGAATAGAAATGAGACTTTTCATAAGTGTAATTTGTAATTCAATTGAATTTTGAGCACAGAGCAATGCTCTGCAGCTAAGAACAGGGCATGCCTTAGTGAGAGTACTTGTGCATGTACTTAGGCATGTAGAGGTTCGCGTGCTCTCATTATACATGAGGTTGTAGCATGTGTGAAACGTTTGGACATGCAAAATGATCATAGGCTTGAGATATCCTGTAAATGTCCACCTACTCTAATTAATATCACTCTTTAAAATGTATAGAAAATTACTTAAAATTGAATATAAAGAATATTTGGAATTTGTTATGAAATACATAGAATCTGTGATCAGTATAAAATGACAAGCAGGCATCATTTTCTTCTGTGATTTCCTAGTAGTTGGATGACCTCAGAATATGAAAACAACAGCATCAGTCTGTCTTGTGTGTTCACCAAGAAACAAGTGTTCTCAACCAAAGGTATTCAAATGCTCACAGCAGTTAAATACTGCATGAATATTATTAATAGAGGTAAGTTCAACAGGAAACCAGGGCAGAGGAAATGACTTCCTTAGGTAAGAACGATGACTTCACTGAATCAGCTTCCAAACGCTTGACAAGGATTAATCTCCCATTAAGAAAGCAGGAAAGTCCTCCAAGTTAAACATTCATGAAGAACTGTCCATTATTTCCACAGAAATTTTCCCTATACTGAGGCCACCAAGGGCCTTCTGTATTAGTACTTTATGTATTCATATTTACTTGCTGTTTAATCAAAGTAAAATTATACTGAATAATGACAAATATTTATTGAACATGACTTATAAACTGGATACTATGCAAAGCATCAGACATGTCTGCTCATATTTCAAGAAAAGCTGTGTTTTAGATAATATACTTGACAAACACATCATAATAATGTGTCAGAGTTGGATGTGAACCTCCTCAGTTTACTCTTGAAGACATGTTCCTCATTTTACAGTCGCCTTTCTGACTTATTGTGTTGTTTCATTTGGGAAGAATATCAAAGACTGGGAAGCCTATGTTTAACATATTCTGCTCACTTCTGGAGACCTGTGTCCCACATTCCAAGTACTGGTGAATTTGTAATAGGTAAGAGGTAGCTTAATGTTTCATAAAGACCCATCTTTTTAGCTTTGTCTTTTCTTTTTTCTGCTATATGCTTACAAAGGGGAAAGAGAAAGTGAGCTCACTGGGGATTTGATGAGGTTTTTATCTATGTGCTAGAAGACTAATAATGATCTACTGATATCCTTATAGTCCTGCCTTAAGAAGCTGGTTTCAATGTGTAAATTTGGAGGGAGATTGAGGGAGCATTTGTAACATCCAATTTCTTATTTAGGATACTAGAGTATATAAAAACCTTTAAAACAAAATTTAAAAGCTCCAAGTTCTGATCTTATTTCACAATTTTACAGAATGGTGCACTTGTTGGCTTACTTAACAGTGGTGTTATCTGCTCGAATCTTTGCTTCTAGAATGTTATGGCACGAGCTGTAACCTCTGATATATCAATTGTGCATATTTTACATACCATCCAGCCAGTAATAATACACTTATATGTTGATATTATGCAACTTAATCTCCCTAATAATATTTCTCATTTTTAAAGCAGACATGAAAATCCATCTTGTTACTATGATAAGATATTCAGATAAAAAATGAAACCCTAGTGTCTTATTGTCCTTTAAGTTTAAGAAATAGCAGGAATATGATAATCTAAATTATTACCATGTATAAATTGAAGATCTATTTCAGATATTAATGCAAAGCTCTGTCTAGCAAATAATGGGTCTAATTAATCATAGAGCATGTTTTCAAAATGAAGTTGTGCTCTGTGACTATACCAATTTGCAGTCTATAAGTAAAGGGAAGCTTAGAAGGAGAGAACCATGGACTGACATATATAACTTGAAATTCAGTGGAGTGCTCAGCATCTGAGTCAGAGCTCTTGGCTGAGGGCTTGCCCTGGTAAACTCTCTAATGGTATAACGTACAGCAGTAGTTGTGTGAGCATTGAGCAGCACACAAGAATAGGAGAAAGATTCCTGATGAATCTCAAAATGGATCAAGTTTCATGAATGGTACAGTAAGCAAGCCAATGTCATATCTCCAAAGTAATAGTTACAATATCTGTGTCTCATTTGTCCTTAATTATTGAAAAGTTTTCACAATTATCAAATTTTTAATATTTCTCTCCATCTCAAAATTATGCACAGGGGCAGAAACACACATATGTGCCCACACTTGGACATGAATTCTGTCCATTTCAGCAGGAATTAGGGTTAAATCATGGATTTTATCAGTACACCACAGGATGAATTTTTCTCTTTGAAAACTTTCTAATGAAGTTAATAGTTGCAGTTTTTCAGTAATCAGACATAGTTTTGTATCAGATGAATATGTATAAAGTCTAATATAAAGCAAAGTCTTTTTTGGGGGGTGGAGGGAGAGTTGTTCTCTTAATAATTGAAGAGACAGAGGTTAAAGAGGTATTTGTTAGTCCACGAGTAGAATATTCAATGTCATTGTCAAGAAGACCAATGAGATACAATTAACTAATAGCTCCTGGAATAAAGTTGAAAGAGAGACATGCAATGGTTAGAGGGGCTTGAAACAGAGGAAACCTCAGATTGGGAATAAGTAAGGGAACTAGAAACATGATGTATTTTAAAATCCCCCTTGATACTGTGATTTATGTGCATATAGAAGATATCACATTAACTTATTCAAACATGATATGATCATATCTGTCATTTGTCTTGGCAAAAGTGATCAGTGGAAGTCATGACCGCATTAACTGGAAATGTTCATGACAATTCTTCTTGATGCTAGTCCTTAGTTGGGTGAGACTCCACAAATCTGCTCTACAGCCATCTGGAGCCCTTATGTCCTAGCTGACACTGATGTACATATTAATTCAGTTACTGTTCTATACATCAATTAACTTGATCCAGACATATCAAATGCCTAATGTGTGTCATGTACAATGTTACATATGCTGCTTTGCTTAGACTCAATGGTTGTGAAAGAAGCATGCTCTTAAGCTTCCCAAATCTGTAACTCAAAGAGCTGTAGATCATGATGCTCTCAGGTAGGCCAGAGTCTGCTAATTTCTATTACTACTGTGCCTGTTGTCTGACATGTAATCTTTTCAAGATGAAAATAAGTATATCTAAATGATCCAAATTCTAATAGTTCTAAAAAAAGGAGTACAATGATAATATCCACAAAGACAAGAATCATGATGCTAATTTAATGCGAATAACTAATGTGTTTTTTAATGTCTACTAACTGCCAGGATATTTGATAATTCCATGAATTATTAACTAATGGAATGCCTAAAAAAATGTATACTTTTTTATGTGTTATATATAATGAATGCAAGCCTTAGAAGAATGAGCACTGGAAACATTTTGAAGAAGTGTGATCTAAACTCATAGTAACTAACTTGAAACCATAAGTGGATCCTAAATTTCTTTCTGAAGAAACATTTGCCAGAGATATAATTATTGCTGTGGATAACAACATCACGAGAGAAAAATAAGCTCATTGTAAAGGAAGATTTGTAAAGACAGAAGATATGTCCGCCAAGTACAATTTGGAATTGTCCTGCTAGCCATCACACTCAATGCAGTTAAAAAATTCAAGAAACTTTTAGTCCCCCTTGCCATTTAGCTTACCTCTCTATGACTTTGGCAAAAGCATCATCATGGCAACCAGTCTCTTTCAGTTGTATTTGCACTGATGTTTCCAATTTAACTGCTGACTTGGAGAGTTCTAACTCTGGCTTGACTATAAGATAGGGAAAAAAAAACTGTTGTAAACAGTAAAAACTGGAAAGTACAGTGGAAGAAGACTGTTAAGTTGTGTCGCTGAACTAGAATCCTTTACAGAGAAACAGCTGTAATGGCAGGCATCATAACCGTCACAGCTACTATTGACTAAACTATTGACTAAAGTTACATGACATACAAATATATATATATATATATATATATATATATATATATATATATAATTTCTTTTCAATAAATAATACTCTAGCATAAATATTAGAGATGAGGAAACTGAGGTGTTTTGTGGTGAAGGTTTTATATGGCCAAAAGGTCTCTAGTAAAGAATGTCTGAAAAACCAAATGGCACAAACCTCTCTCTGTCTCTCTCTCTCTCCCCCTTTATTTTAACTTAATGGCCCTTGTGGTGTAATTTATGAACACCTGCATTAGTCTGATTACTCTGTAGCAAGTAATTTCCATGCCAATTGATTTAAATGGACTTTTCCAGGAGAAGAGAATGCGAATGGGATTCTCGTGAAAAGGATTTATTAATGGAAGGTTCCCAGGAAACGTAGTAATAGTGTGTCCTCCCCCCTCCACTTCTCACTCATGCACTCACACACACAGAAAGACAGACACTAATTTACTCCAAATGTACATTCTAGGAGGAAAAGAAGTGTGAATTGGACAATTTAGATCAATTACCCACCTATAGCAGATAAAAGTCAAGCCAGGAAGGTAAGAGCATATGGCAAATACCAATGCCACTAAAATGCTTCAAATGAGAGTCAGTTATCATTAAATATGAACATATATGCACAACCCAAATGTTCCTCATTTTAAGCCTGAGTAAATATATGTGACACACAGATGGTGACCTCCATTATCATTTCAGACTTGTGGACTACATTAATAATTTTAGTGAAGTTTACATGATTTAACCAAGAGAGTAGCTCTCTGAGGAGATAGATATTTTCCTTATTTTGCAAATAGATAAAGACCCCAGAAGACAAAAAAAAAATGTGGCCACAGTTACAGTGCTGCAGCAGCCCAGTCACAATTGAAATGCTTCTTACTACTTTATGCATCCTCACATTTCAGCTGCTACAAGACAGCCAATGTTGTCAGAGGAACTGCTGTAGGAGACAGACATTGTATTCCTTTTCTGATTTTCTCCATCCTTCCTCCTACATTAAAACAAGGTTAAGAAAGCCACAGGAAACCATTCATCTTTACTCCTGTCTTGATGGGAGGTGCTCCACAGTCTGCCACTCTTAGCTGGCAGGCTATTTAGATAAATATCTTATAGATCATCTTTTTTCCCTTTGCTCTTCTATGTGTACATCTCCCCTCTTATTATATCCCCCTGCAATTTCTAAGGAATTAATTTTATATAACAGGGAGATTACTTGACTGTAAAGGATTTCCATAGAATCATTTGAAATATAAACGTTGCTCAGATATTCAATTTTACTGTGGCATATGGAGCACCTGCCATAGGCTAAATCCAGAATAGGTCTTGATTAAAAAAATAGTATATTAATATTCTGAAATGCTGAATAAGTGTCCTTTTAAAAATATTTATAAATAGAAACAAACTATTTATAATAATAGCAAGGAGTTATTTAGTATTTTGCATCTTCCCAGTTCTGTTATTCCTATTTACAAGTGTTTTATCCTCTGATTCATTAAAAACTTATAAAGCCTGTCATTATCACTAGCTGACTTATGAGATACTGAAGTCGTGTTGGCATGGTCAAACCACAATGCCTTCCATCTGATTCAAAGATCTTGCTTTTCCTATTGCATATTGATAAGTATTCTGAATCCCTGGTACTAGGTTTCTCTGCTGATCCAGTAAGCAAAATCAAGCCAAATTAAAAGTAAAGGACCAGGTTTAATTTGAGCAGAGCACTACTGGGTGATCTCAGGAGAAGGAAGGGGGAGACATCACATGGCAGGTCTGTGGACCTGAGCTTAAATACCCTGTAGGCGTGCTCTTGAGCAGCTCTGGGGGATGGGATGGAGCCACTAATTGGTGGGCTTTCTGAGGGGCAGAGTTTGGAGAGGGAGGAGGAGGCTGAGGTGGAACTTCCAAGGGAACATCTCAACCTTCTTGGATATATTGGCACAGATTCAAGTCTGGCTACTTCCTGTTGGCATGGAACAGCACGGGAGGGGGAGTCTGAGTTGGTGGTCTCAGGCTCAGCAGGAGGTGTGTTTGAAAAAGCATTAGGTAAATTGCCATCCTGAAGGCCTCAATAATCTATTTCTTGAGGAAGCAGAGAAGACAAGTTGCTAGGAGAAAATAATAAGTTGTTATCACCAGTCCTATGAATGGGACTAGTCATAGGGAGATTGCCAGTAAAAATGGAATGGAGATGTGCCCTGGTTGTACTGACAAAGATGAATTAGCAAGGCAGAAAAGCAGATAGGCCCTTCATCAGCACAATTTGGAAACTAGAAGATGAAGGATCCCAGTTGCTGGACAGTCCATCTATCCTGGATAGATGTCTACTTGAGCCTGGAGAGATGGTACCAGCACTGATGTCCCAAAAGCTTTGGGGGATGCTAAATTGGGTGATGATATGTTCCAGGAGTACCTGAGCCATCTTAGCTGTTGTTTCCCTGGAAGTGGGGAGTGTTGCTGGAAATTTTCTTGTGTCCTGTCTGGTCCCACGGCTGCTCAGACTCAAAAAACACAGAGAGGCTTATGTTATTTTTAAACTACGGCCATGGCAGGCTTCTTGCTAGCTAGCTCTTATATCTTAAAGTAACCCATTTCTATAAATCTATACTTTGCCATGTGGCTTGTGTTATCGGTACCTTTACATCTTGCTTCTCCTGGTGTCAGCTGGCAGCATCTCCTAGCTCTGCCTTTCTCCTTCCTCTTGGTATGTTGCACCAAATATGGCTAGAAGTTTTCCTGTGTCCTGGCTGGCTGGTGGTGGGGACAAATCTCTACCACTTGCATCCCCCAAGTAAACACACAGAGGCTTATATTAATTATAACTGTTTGGCCATTAGCTCAGGCTTATTGTGGACTAGCTCTTACACTTAAATTAACACATAATTCTTATCTATGTGTCTTGGTACTTTTTCTCACTTCTGCCATCACATCTTGTTTCCTCTGTGTTGGGTGGTAACTCCCGACTCAGCCTTTCTCTTCCCAGAATTCTCTTTGTCTGCTTATCCTGCTTACACTTTCTGCCTGGCTACTGGCCAATCAGCATTTTATTTATCAACCAATCAGAAAAAGACACATTCACAGCCTACAGATCGACATTCCACAGTAGGGGAGTGCTTCCATCCATCCTGTAAAGGTGTCAAAAAGAGTTAAGAGGTAACAGAGATTTTTAAGAGTCGGCATGTGGGTGAGGTCAACCTACCAGTCCTCACCCAGGTGGTGTCCACAGAAATGGTGCAGGGGCTTGCATATCTGGAGGGCCCCCTGTAGGTTGGTCTTGGCACAAATCTGGTGGGAGGAGTTGACCTGTAAAATATAGGCTCGAAGATGGGTGGGGTCAAAGAAGGGCTCTAGAGACAGATATTAGTTTTTACCAGGCCAGATTTCTTGATACAGTGGCAGAACTCTTTCCACAGGAACCTGCAGGTGCCTGGAAAACTGCAGGAATAGATTTATACCTTGGTGTCATAGCAAAGGCTATGTCTTTGGGCTAAAACATTTTCCCTAGGGCCTGGTTTCAGTTCAATGAAACATACCTTTAACGCTATACTTAGAAAACAACCAGAAGAAATTTAAAGAATGAAAGAGGTTGAGCAAGCAAAGGAGAGGGAAGGAAAGAGACTGAGGTGCAGGAGAGGAGGAACAGAGTTGAACATGACTGCAGGCTTCCATAGCCTCTTTAAAGGATGTATTGGCATTTCAGTAGTTTTGCCATATGTGGCTGAAATAATGCAATAATGCTGAAAAAGCCTCTATGCAGTCCTAAAACCTGGGACCGGTAAAATCAACATAAATCTAAGAACTTCTGAAAACTCTTTGCAGCCAGTGCTCTATCAGTTTATCAAATCTATATTTGTAAGTGCTAAAACTCTGAAGCCTATTTATCCTTTACTTTGAAGCCTCTGAACAAGGAAAACCTGTCTGTATTTTTTTTTATTGTTTTAAAAGACTTATTTTTTTTCTTTCCTTTTTTTTTTTTTTTTTTACTTTTATTGATTCTTTGTGGATTTCACATCATACATTCCAATCCCACTTATCTCCCTGTCCCAATGTGACCATCTCCCCTCCCCCCAAAACAAAACAAAATTTAAAAGAAAAACCAAAAACCAAACAACCAACCAACCAAAAAAATGAGAAGAAACACATTCTGGAAGCTGCGGTGTGACAGTGATTCCCTCAGTTTACCCATTAGTCCATCCATCTTTTTTTTTAAAAAATAGTGTGATTGTTCTTTATTTTATATCTAGAATCCACTTATGAGTGAGTAAATACCATGATTGTCTCTCTGGGATTGGGTTACCTCACTCAGGATGATATTTTCTAGTTCCATCCATTTGCCTGCAAATTTCATGCTTTCATTGTTTTTTTCTGCTGAGTAGTACTCCATTGTGTATATGTACCACATTTTTTTAATCCATTCTTCAGTTGACGGGCATCTAGGTTGTTTCCAGGTTCTGGCTATTACAAATAGTGCTGCTATGAACATAGCTGAGCATGTATCTTTGTGGTATGAATCAGCATCCTTTGGGTATATGCCCAAGAGTGATATAGCTGGGTCTTGAGGTAGTTCAATTCCTAGTTTTCTGAGAAACCGCCAAACTGATTTCCACAGTGGTTGTACAAGCTCGCATTCCCACCAACAGTGGAGGAGTGTTCCCTTTGCTCCACATCCTCTCCAACATTGAGGACTGATCTCCACAGTATATAAAGAACTCAAGAAACTAGACAACAAAATACTAAACAATCCAATTAAAAAATGGGCTAAAGAGCTAAACAGAGAATTCACAAAACAAGAATTACAAATGGCTGAAAGACATTTAAAGAAATGCTCAACATCCTTAATCATCAGAGAAATGCAAATCAAAACGACTCTGAGATACCACCTTACACCTGTCAGAATGGCTACAACCTGTCTGTATTTTTTAACAGTAAACTTAACTAATGAATTAATGAGGTACCAAGGTGGGGTAGTTGGAGTCTTCTTCGGGGATTGCGGGGAGAACTGTTAAACTGGTTAATCTGTCAGTACCCTAGCCATAAAACACCATCACATCTGAGAG
>CABHPP010083498.1:0-13581 GCA_902168425.1 Peromyscus attwateri
GGTTGGTTACATCTACAGGAGTCTCACACAGGAAACAAACTACTCTTAAAGGAAGGCTGCATCCCGGCTGTAGACGCCAACAGAAAATGAACTCAGCAGCATCTTTGGAGGTTTCTCATCTCATAATGTTGTGTCAGGGTTTTTCCTTTAAAAAATTTTTTTATTAATGAATTTTTTATTCATTTTACATACCAATCACACATCCCCCTCTCTTACCTCCTCCTACCCCTTCAGCTTCCCCCCCCCCAACCCACCACCCATTCCCTCCACCAATAAGGTAAGGCTTCCCACTGGGAGTCAGCAGAACCTGGTACATTCAGTAGAGGCAGACCTAAGCCCCAGCCCCCACCCCCACCCCTGGCAACGAGACTATACAAGGTGTCCCAGTATAGGTAGTGGGCTCCAAAAAGCTGACTCATGCACCAGGGATGGATCCTGATCCTACTGTCAGGGGGCTCCTTAAGCAGATCAAGCTATACAACTGTCTTGCTTATGCAGAGGGCCTAGTCCAGTCCTGTGGAGGTGTTGGCCTAAATTTCATGAATTCCCACTAGTTTGGTTTGGTTGTCTCTGTATGTTTCCTCCATCATGATCTTGATGCCCCTTGCTCATAGAATCCCTCTTCTCTCTCTTCAACTGAACTCCTGGAGCTTGGCCTGTTGCTTGGCTGTGGATCTCTGCATCTTTTTCCATCACTTACTGGATGAAGACTCTATGATGATGATAGTTAGGGTATTCAATGATCTGATTACGGGGGTAATCCAGTTTAGGCACCCTCTCCACTATTGCTAGTAGTCTAAGCTGGGGTCATCCTTGTGGATTCCTGGGAACTTCCCTAGCACCAGGTTTCTCCCTATCCCCATGTTGCCTCCCTCTATCATGGTATCTCTTTCATTGCTCTCCCACTGTGCCCCTGTTACAGCTTGACCATCTTGTTCCCTTATGTTCTTGTCCCCCATCCCCTACCCTCTATTGCCCCCCTCACCCCCAGTTTACTCAGGAGATCTCATGTATTTCTCCTTCCCAGGGCGATTCATGCATGCCTCTTAGGGTCCTCTTTGTTAACTAGCTTCTCTGGAGCTGTGGGTTGTAGTCTGGTTATCCTTTGCTCTATATCTAGTATGAGTAGATATAAAGTACAGACCATGTTTGTCCTTCTGAGTCTGGGTTCCCTCACTCAGGAGGATAATTTCTAGTTCCATCAATTTGCCTATAAATTTTATGATGTCATTGGTTTTTACTGCAAGCTTCTGTAAGGCAAAGGACATGGTCAATGAAACAAAATGGCAGTCTACAGAATGGGAAAGGATCTTCACCAACCCCACATCTGACAGAGGGCTGATCTCCAAAACATGTAGAGAACTCAAGAAACTAGACATCAAAATTACAATTAAAAAATGGGCCACAGAGCTAAACAGAATTCTCAACAGAAGAATCTCAAATGGCCAAAAGACATTTAAGGAATTGCTCGACATCCTTAGTCATCAGGGAAATGCAAATCAAAATGACTCTGAGATACCATCTTACACCTGTCAGAATGGCTAAGATAAAAACACTGATGAAAGCTTATGTTGGAGAGGATGTGGAGCAAGGGGAGCACTCCTCCACTGTTGGTGGGAGTGCAAACTTGTACAGCCACTTTGGAAATCAGTATGCAGTTTCTCAGAAAATTGGCAATCAATCTTCCTCAAGACCCAGCTATACAACTCTTGGGCATATACCCAAGGATTGCTCAATCATATCACAAGGACACTTACTCAACTATGTTCATAATAGCATTATTCCTAATAGCCAGAATCTGTAAACAACCTAGATGCCCCTCAACCAAAGAATGGATAAAGAAAATGTGGTACATAAACACAATACTCAGTACTACTCAGGGCTTTTCCTTTAAAAAAACTTTATCTCATTATTTTTATTTTATTTACTTATTTTTTCTTCTCTATTTTTAACCCTATAGGCACTTTTCACATATATTATGGCTTCTAGCTTAGCGTTTTTATGGAATTCCTGAGTGTGCCAACCAATGTGTCTCTGCATCTATATCTGTGTCTTGTGCCTTCTCTTGGGGTCTTTTCCTTCTCTTTGTTCTGTACTATTCTGATGTGTTAGTTTTTGTTTGTTTTACCTTATTTTATTTTATTTTATTATTATCCCTTAGAAGCCTGTTTGTTTTCTAATGAGAGACAGAAATGGGGTGGATCTGGATGGGAGGGAAGGTGGAAGGAATTGGGAGGACTAGAGGGAGGGAAACTGTGATAAGTATATATTATGTGGAAAAAAAATCTATTTACAATAAAAGGGGTAAAAGGAGAAAAGAAAATACTGCTAACTTTTGGTCCTCGGCACACAGGCATCCTGGGCTGTGAAGGGAGCAAGGCTTGTTTAATGTCAACTCTATCACATTTACAAGCTGTGTCACCCTGAGAAGCAACCCAGTTTCCTCATCTGTAGAATGGTATGATGGTGATGATGGTGATGATGGTGATGATGATGATGATAATGGTCATATCAATGTTATACATAATTCTGCAATGCATACAGATTGTAAGGATAGGGTACCTACAATGAGATCTGTTATCTCCCGTAGGGCTGGTAGAGGAGCCAAGGATCATCACCACATACTTTTACTTCTTTGAATTCAGACCCTCTTTAGCAGGGGTGGAATGAAACTGAATTAGCCCCAAACACATGATCATTCATGCAAAAGATCACACAACTATTTAACCGTCTTCGGGGGCCCCAAGGATGAGCCATTGATCCTTTCATTACTGTCTGATTGCTAAATATTTTTGAAGACTGTTTTTGACTTAATTCATATGAACCTTCATCAGGAAAGGGAAATGGAATGAAGTTTCCAGGAAGAGGGTTCAAATAATTTCTATGGAAATGATAATTCCAATAATCAATTTCTCTTTTGCTCGGATAAAGGCACTCTTGGTACAGGAAGCTTCAATGCTGGATTGTAGCTTTGTTACATGCTCCCTTAATGTGTCAACGGGACAGAGACTCACCTCTGCAATCACTGACTTATTCAACAATTTCTCAAGACCCTCACAAGGTGCTGTGTGGGAAACATCTCAGAAAGCTTCACTCATCTGCAGTGGCTGTCTACATGTTTTTTCTTTGATCTGCATAGTACTTTTTAAAGATGGGGGGGGAGCTTTTATTTAAAACTCTACATTTTCAGTCTTTTTGATAGAGTGACAACAAAGGCCAGAAGCTTTTGCAACCCGCCTCACTACCGCCAGCATCCCCCGCCTACACTTCACTGTAGCAGGAATCTTAGAAGGTCTTATTAATAAAATCAAACCTGAGGTCAGTTATTGGGGTGAACGCTGGAAGATCAGAGAAGCAGAACAAGCCACAGCTACCTCACCTTGCCAGTTCCTCAGCTGATCCTGTTTCCTCAGACTGGATGCCTCTGAGTCCTCATCCGAATGGGTCTCAGCTGAACTCCTGCTCGAAAGCCTGAAAGCTTAACCAGCCAAATGCTTCTAGTTTTTGGTCTCCATGCATTATATACCTTTCTGCTTTCTGCCATCACTCCCTGGGATTAAAGGCTCACTTCTTGGGATTAAAGGCGTGAGTCACCATGCCTAGCTGTTTCCAATGTGGCCTTGAACTCACAGAGATCCAGAGGGATCTCCGCCTTTGAAATGCTAGGATTAAAGGTGTGAGTGCCACCATCTTCTAGCCTCTGTATCTAGTGGCTGTTCTGTTCTCTGACCCCCAGATAAGTTTATTAGGGTGCACAATATTTTGGGGAACACAATACCACCACACTGCACTGGGCAAACCCTGGGATAGGGAAGATGTACTCGGCCACCTACACTCCTTCCACTGTTTTCACAGGGCACACAGTCCATTGTGGAGGGGAAATTAAGAGCTTGAAGCAGGTGGTAACATTGTATTCACAACCAGGAAGCAGACAGCAATGAGTCCACGCTGCCTGTCAGCTCAGCTCCATTACTCCACTTACACAGTCCAGGGACTAATCAGGGAATGGAGCTGCCCACAGTGGGTAGGTCTTTCCACCTTAATACAATCAAGACAGTTCCCCACAAGCATGCCCACAGGCCCACATCTCAGGTAATTAATTCTAGGTTCTGTTGACGATTGACACTAGTAATCACATGGATACATAGTAGCTGCTCAACAAACAGGTCTGCTTCTCGGAATGTAGAAGAGTTGAACAATTTGAGCCTTGTCTTCAAACATTTGGCTTTGTGGCCATTTGCTTCTCCCTTGAAACTGTAATGGGAGCACTTAGCAAACATTTCTGCCAACTTCAGTTTAAAGAGTCCTTGTAACCTCTCTTTTCAATTTATATTATTGTTTGAAAGTGAAATATCCCCCATAGGCTCATGTGTTTGGATACTCCATCCCCCCAGCTAGTGGTCTTGTTTTGGAAGGTTGAAGTTGGGGCATCTTTAAGAGATAGGTCCTTGTTGGAGGAAATGAATCAGTAGGGGCGGGCCTTGAGGTTTGATAGCCTGCCCCCACTTCCTGTCCTCTGCTTTCTGATTGCAGCTGCAATACAGCCAGCCACCTCATTGCTTTTGCCTCCATTCCTTCCCCACCATGATGGACTGTGTCCACTGGACCCAAAAGCCCAAATAAGCCCCTTCTTGTCAGATATTGGTCATTACAACAAGAAAAGTAACTGGTATATTTCATTTCTTAGTCCCAAGTGCACATAGCACTTCTCCCCTGATTGCCACAGTTAATGGAGGAAGCTGAGCACAGAGAAGCAGATGGGTTCTGGTCAGTCCCCAGGATAGACTCTGTGTCTCTCTAAGGCTATGGTCCTCCTATCCTGGAGGAGAACCCAGGGTTCATGTGGTCAGCCTGCTCCCCCAGAGTCAGATACCACCACCAAACTGACTTTGGGGGGGAAAGCCTGGGAAAGAAGCCCTGAGGGGACAGTGTTGCATATGAACTAATCTATGCTTCATACATATTCAGAAGGAAAGTGAGTGAAAACCCAGCATTTCAGACAGCTTTACATTTTCAAATTAAGTTAATAAAATAAGATTTCCAATGTAATGACAAATTAATTCTTCTTTTCATAAGTTTATTAAAATAAGCGTCTCCTATCTTCTAACTAGCGCAGACATATGCTTACATAGATACATCCCGTCCAGTAACCTAATCTCCTAGTGATCTTGAAGCAATTAACTCCTTCTAATCTTGAGCTAACAAAGCCCACCAGGTCGAAGGCCCCTGAGAATGCCAGCCCCAGGTTCTGCCTGCCTCCCTTTCCTACTCCAAGCATCCTAGCTGGGTGACTGTAGTGGTCCAGCCTGGGATTGGGCTGAAGCAGATCAGAAGATCTTCATTAACTCCTTATTTCTCTGCTAATTAACACAAAAAGAATGAGTTGAATGTCTGACAGGCAATGACCAGCCCACTGCTTGGCAGCTAATGGGATGCAAATGACATCTAATGAGAGTCTCTCCTTGCAGCCCGGGCAGCTGGCCTACTATTTTTGTTGTGGATTTTGAAAGTGTTGGAGCTTCATGAAAAGAGTGCTCCATGGTTTAAACTGCAGCTGAGCTTGCACCAAGTCCATGCTGCTTACAAGTGTCCTGCACATGGTAGGATTAGTATGTGGCTAACCACCGAGCACAAGCTGGAAATGCCTTAATATAGGGAGGGAGGGACAGAGTCCTGGGCCCTTCCAAATGAAGCACAGTATTTGTTGATTGTGTTGAGTGATGGGATGCATTTTTTATTTTGTTTAATGGGAACAAATTACCAAAATTTTTCTCTTTCTTTTTTTTTTTTGGTCCCCAGCTCCACACAACTTTTACAATTTATGACAGTTATGTTGGCACCAGAAAAAATAAAGTTTCATCATCTAAGATTTATCTTAGAATACAAGTAGAAAAACAGCCTGGATAGGATTTATGTGCTGTCAATAAAATTGCTGATTCAATTAGGGAGGTTTCAGCAATGAGGTCAAAAGCACAGTTCAAAGGAGGGGTTTGCCATCTATTGGAAGTTGATAATTAAGTGACAGATTTTATAAGCTATAGCATGATTATTAAAATGGGCTCTGTTCAGCTCCAAAGTTCTTCAGAACGCCCTCGTCAGTCTAAACTCCCACCCACAGAACACAACAGCTACTAGTTTTGCAGTCATGGGTTTTACTTAGCATCTAAAGTTTGAAAAGGTAAAGGTGGTAAAGTGCCATCTAGTTTTTGAAAATTGGCTCTTTTCAGACGCACATTTCTTTCTCCACTTGATCTAGATGGGCAAAGCCCTTCTAGTTAAAATTTTCAATCCCTTCAACCAGGTCTTCAGCAATCTTCCCTCTCATTTGTCAATTCAACTGCCAAGTCACTCACTGAAGAGCCAGATATTGCCAGTGTCTCTCTCCTCAGTGGTTTAAATGTCTCGTGCCCTGGCTTATGATGAATTATGTCTCTTTGTGTCTTTAGCCATCTCTTGAATTCCTAGAGGCCTGTGACCCTGTGTCATTCAACTCTGAGTTCTCTGAATCAAGCACAGAGTCAGGGGTCTCCAGAAGGACATGACTTAGACAAGGAAGCTATTCTTTGGTCTTGGGGAAAAGCCCTTGTTTCTCATCCAGTAACCCTAGGATACAGACATATGAAAATAGCAGAAAACCATCTCAAAGAAGTGAGACTCATACTTCATTTATAACCTCAGAGCATCCTTCAAGTGATCCCATTTACACATCTCAAAACCAAGACTCCAAGAAATTAAGTCACAAGCCCCTTCTGTCTAGACACTATGGTAAATTATAGGGTTACAACTCACTTTTAAAACGAGGTCAAACTTCACCCTTCTCTTAACAAATTTAAGTCTGTTTGGTGAACTTTAGCACCAAGTCACCAATTTTGATGGTTTCCTGTGAGAAGTTTCCTGATGGGTGTGGTGTTGTATTCTATGTGTAGTGTAGGTGAAAGGTACAAAAACAGTACCCAGGAGCATCTCATGCTGGAGAGATGGGGGGGTATTCTTACTTCACCTTGACTACTTCTAGTCATGTGCTACCTACCCCAGGGCCTGCAACGCAATTGGCATGAGACTATTTGGGCACCTGCTCTCTTTCCTGCCTTATTTATGTATTTACTTGTTTATTCGTATTTACAGATTGGTTGTGCAACTGAGTGAAATGCATGTCTTACTTCTGGAGAGGGCAGAGTGGGAGAAACTAAGTCACTAGGTTGTTTGTTATCAGAAACTGTTCATATTTCCACAGACTTTGAAGTGTCCCAGCTCCTTACAATTGGGTAAGAATGAACTAGAAGATGAGAGATAACAAGTAGAAGAGAGAAAGAAAGTGCAGTAGTGTTGGGGTGTGACTTTGCACAACTTGCCCCACTTTGGGAAAGACACCTCCTTGTCCCAGCTGCTTTGGCCAGCTCTGTGGTAATCAGAAAATGAGGAAACAATCTTTTAGGATAAAATCCTTTTAGGAAGAACATTTTCAATACATATGGAACTCCACGGTACCCTGTAATCATTACTAGTTGAGTTGCCCTTCCTAAACTTTCAAAAAGTCTTTGACACTATTTTTCATCCATTAAGCAGGGCAATGACCTGTTTAAAACCTGCTTCAATCCTGTGTAGTTCTGGTGACCATATGTCTTGGGAAAAGCAGCTCAGATTCCCTGAGAGAGAAGTCACTTTGGTGACAGTATAAGTTTACCCAGTAAGTCAGGGTTGGACATAGAGGCAATCATAATGCCTTCTAAGTCTTGGAGGGCTTTGACCTCTTCTTAGATGACAGTTAACTATGTCATAGTGGTCCTGAGAGGCACTAGAAAATGCACTGGAGTGTTAGATGCTCAGTTCAGGTCTGTTTTCATTGGCAAACTGGTATGGTGAGATGGTGAGCCCATGAGCCTTGCTCATCATCGTCTCTATGCGCACACTAGTCAAATGTACAAACACAGTGCCCAGGGGCATCTCATGCTGGAGAGATTGGGGATGGCGTAGGACATTCTTACTCCACCTTAGCTACTTCTGGTCATGGGCACTTGCTCTGTTTTTCCTGCCTTTTTATTTATTTACTTGTTTATTGTTGTAGTTTTGAGACAGGGTCTCACTGTAGCCCAGGTTAGTCTCAAGCCCATAATAATGCTGCCTCGGCCTCTTGAGTGCCAAGATTTTAGGCATGAGTCACCATGACCATGTTCCTCCCCTATTCTATATGCTTAAGGTTTGAGAATGAGCAAAATGAAGCCATTTTATAACCATTTATTTCTCCAAGAAAACCTACAGCTTTAGACCAGCAACCCAGTAACACACAAGGAATGTGAAAATGTAACTTGGGCATCATGGAGACACACTCTGCTTGTGAAAGAAAGAAACCACACCTGTGAGGAGAATTAATCCCAGCACATAAACTCTGACAATTGCCTTTTTACCCACAGGCTGTTGTGAGAGCTGTGAAAGGACTCAGGGACTCAGCATCAATCTTTTCCTCCTTTTATTTAAATGAAAACATCCTTGTAAATTATATATACTTAGGATGTCACCAATTTTGGTGGTAATCTTTTAGGTTAAGTCTGTTCCCACATTAAACTGATAATTATCCTTCCTTCTCTCCTTCTATTCCCCTGACACTGAACATGGTGGATTTTCACTTCATGTTTTATTTATGGGAAAGAATTAATATGCAGATTCACAAAAACTTAAAAACTCATAATTATTCATAAAGGGCTTTAAGGTTATTTACTACATTTTTATGAAACTCAGAGTTTGGGGGAAGGCATACTTGAAAGTTGTTGGGAGTAGAAAAAGGTCAAGTCCTGGACTGAAGGGCAATCTGAAAATGATCAAACTTTTTGAATGGAAGGCTTTTTCAGAATTCCTACACTATATTTAATAGAATAATGGTTAGCAATAACCTTGTTAATATATTCAAGAGTGGCCCAGGCTGGCCTGGTAAGAGAGATTTGCAAAGCTAGAGCAAATGCCTAGTGCAAGAAGAGATGACTAGTGAGGGAGTCTGGAACATGAAACACACATAATAAAAGATAGACTTTTCTTTTTTCAGGCTTAAGTCACTTTATTTTTCTTGCATTAAAAACCCCCTTACATGGTAGCCACAGCTAGAGCCTGGGTTCTCTGAACAGAGACTCTGGTGTGGGTTTTCAACAGATGGTCAGTGAATTGCTGATAAGGAGACTGTGAACATTGTCTCTTTCCAGAGGTCAGGGGTCAGGTAGCTGTAGGTCTTAGAGAGGGCATCAAAGGTGGCCTTGGCAAAGTTGCCCAGGGTGACATTGCAGCCCCTGGCTGATGTGTAGCAGTCAATACTGGCCATCGTCAGTAGCTTCTTGGGCATTCTCTGGACACTGCAGCAGGAGTGCTGGTGCTGCTCTTCCATGGGTAAGCTGACTCCAGCACTCTGGAGAGATGGCCCCACCCCTCACCATAGATGTGGGAGAGCTGGCCCTGATGGCATGGGCTTAGGAGAGATGGTTCTGCCCTTCACCTGAGAGGTTGGTCCGGATGGCCCAGACCGACCAACTCAGCTACCACATCCTGAACCTTGGGTTGGCCCACCCTAACAGCTGCCCCATTTATGACCTTCTGGAGTGTGCAAAGTGACTGGCCCTGTGGAACAATAACTGCAGGATCCCCATGACTGGGGCAACAACAGGATATCTGAGTGGAGTTTTGATGAGGCCCAGTGATGATGGTGTGCTAGAAACCAGAGACCTTGAACCAGACCAATGACTCATTGCAATGAACATTTTGCAGATGGGGCTGATTGGACAATACTGAGTGATACACTGCAGCTCCCAAAGCCACTAAGATGAATGAAGAGGTGTTGGAAAGATGGAGGAGAGATGTGGGTTTGTTGTTGGTTTTGTTTTTAATTATTTTTGTGACGGCATACTGCAGGGGTGAGGGGCACATATGGAGGGACTGGGAGGTGATCGAGATTAGGGTACATGATGTGAAATCTCCAAAGAATGAATAAAGAATTATGTTTAAAATAATAAAAAAGACAGACTTTTCTTGGGTTGGGGGCATCTTTGGACTTCTGTGTACTTTAATATTATGCTCAACTCTACAAAAACATGAACAGCAGTTGCAGATGGATGTGTTCTGTTTCTTCTGGAGCAAGACAAGAATGAGATGGTCACTGTGGATAGGAAACATCCTCATAGCCTAACACAAGTGGCCAAACAGCACCTGGGGACAGCTGAGAAGACAGTCTTTATGAGTCTCCCTCGTCTGAGAACAAGTTAGGCTCATCACTCAGCTCATATTTCTAAACTTTAATGTGGAAGGTTCCTTGTTCAAAAACTCTCAGAAGCCTGATCCAAAACCATTAAGCAAAGGAGGTGTGTGCTCTAATGTGGGATGACTCATCCCTAACGGGGGCTTGAGGGCCAGATGGCTCAAACAAGTAAAAAAGATAGTTTCTGAGAGCCAGCCTGGGTCATCCTAAGGGTCTTAGCAACAGCAGCTGAAACATGATCTGGAGATGACCTGGACCAATGAGAGACAGCCATGTCACACCAGCAGATGCATATTCATCAGACCTCCCCCCAGGGTGGGGTGGAGGGTATATAAGGCTTGCCTCTTCCTAAATAAAGGGAGCTTGTTGTTTCGACATTCTCCCAGAGTCTGTGTGGTTTGACTCTGCACCTACTTGGCCCTAGCCCCCAAAGGGAACAACAGCAAGGACCCTGTTACACTCTAAGGGTGCCCAACTGGAACCATCTGGATATTATAGATGATCAAACTCACTGATGCTTGGTGAAGTCCTCTTTACAGTGGAATAGGTAGGGGACAGTTTAGAAGGAGCACGATCTTTGGCATCTAGGCCTGGACTTGAATCTGTGCCCTGACTGTCCTCTGTAAGGTCAGTTCATGCTCTAGAGTCTTGGGTAACTCATATGAGAGAGAGAGAGAGAGAGAGAGAGAGAGAGAGAGAGAGAGAGAGAGAAGTATCCACCAGCTGTAAAAGAAAATGACCTAATAAGTATAAACAATATCATTCAGCATCTGGCACATAGTAGGCAATGAAGAGATGACAGTTGGTTTTTGGTTTTCTTTATTTTTTTTGTCTTGGTACCAAGTATTTTATCTGATGTTTTCACCTTCTGTGCATATACATACTCAGGCATGAAGATGCTAGATGTTAGGATCACCATTACCTTTGTACAAATGCTGTGGAAACTAGCTGGATCAGGCATCAACCCATTTTAGTCACCCAGGGCACATTAAATCATCTGAAATAACATCATATAGGGCTAGAGAGATGGCTCAGACTATTAAGAGCATGTACTGTTCTTGCAGAGGCCCCAAGTTCAGCTCTCAGCACCCACTCTGGAGCCCAAAAAGTTTTCCTGGTGAGATCTGAGCTTGCTTTACCCAGCAGGGCTGCATTAGAGGATTGCTTGACCATATGCATGGTTACTAAGTGATTGGTAGGGTCTATACTTGGCTGAGCTAGAGGGAGGTCTTTGCTCCACCCCTTCGCAGTCCTATAAATAGCCCTTTAGAAGAAACAGAAGGGGCTGGTGGATAATGATCCAGGCCCTCCCGAGGCTATCCTGTTTCTATCTGTTTCTCTCCCTTCTATCCTTCTACCTAATATCTCTTACCCTCTCTCCTCAAGAGTTTCCTGTCATAAAAATGTGGGAGCTAGTCTCCCACAACCCACATAAGCTGGCTGACAACTGTCTGATACCTCCCCATTTTTGGTCCCAGCAAAAACCTGTTCTCATGTGCACATACTCTTATACAGATACACATGCATACGTATAAATAAAAAATAAATCTTTAAATAGCATCATATCTACCAAAGGTACATAAAACGTATATGAGAAGAGAATTATCATGGAAGCATTTGCCTGTGTGAGGGAGGGGAAGGAACAGTTTTCTTCTTGCTGCTTTATAATGGTGCCAGAGTGGAGTGTTTCTCTTAAGTACAGTGTGTTTGTCTTCAAAGAGTGTATCATTGCACGTTTGACACATGCCAAGCTTGTTTTTCAGAAGTGCCCACCTCTTGGTGGGGTTCTGGATGGGGACTTGGCAGAAGAGGAAAAATGGGGAGTGTCCCCAGTTTACTCGGTGTGGGCAGCTTTACTCAGGACTCCGTTCTCAGATGATAATCAGTTATGAAGGGTAATTTCCAATAAAGAATACTGACAAATACTTAATCCCTTAAATATAGTTATAACCTGCAGACAACACAGTTTGAGTAATGAATTAAAATGTCCTTATGAAACAAGATAGTGCCCTAGGCCCTAGGCCAGCTCAATTGTTCACTGAGAAAGCAGAAGGGGGTGTCTGGCTTTTACTTAATGCCTTTTCCTAAGTAGAAACAACAACCAATGATGTTTGAGTAACCCTAATAACATTGTGTAATATAGGCTTTATTATTACCCAAAGGGGAAATGTGTTCATATTTTACTGCCATATAGGAAAAAGCCTCTGCAGTACTGATTAAAATACTCCTCAAGACATGCATGTGGTTATACCTACATAAATCCCTATCTTCACAAGCAGCAGGATTGATACTTGTGAGACAGCTGGTCCTGTGCTGGCTTTGAGGAATTAACCCATTATACTCTGAGGAATTGAAAATGGGCAAATTCTAATAGCCAGCCACAGTACCAGGCACTTCCCAGTGACTTTTGATATTTGGACACAAACCCCCTCTTTTTTCCCCAGTCATGTCTATATAGAACTTAAGGTAGCCAAAGAACTCTCTTGATACATGGCAGTCCCAGTGATGTCACCAGGTTTCAGGATATCATCCTTGGATTGTCCACAGACCATGCCTGGGCACATTGCTCTAATTCATTCTTTCATCCCTCCTTCAATCTTGCTGCCTAATCCAACCTTTTATGTGGTCCTGCTAACATCTTGTAGATGGTCTCTCTGACCATAACCTCTGCCCAGAGCTGCTTCTAGAATATCAGCACCATATGCCACCCTTACGGCTTGAATGAGAGATGTTCCCTACAGTATTGGGCACTGGAATAATTGGTCCCCGGTTGGTGGTGCTGTTTGGGGAAGTCTGGAAGCTATGAACTTGATGAAGGAAGTACGTCATCAGTGGCAGGCTTTAAGATTAAAAGCCTCGTGACAGTTTGCTATCTCTGCTGCATGCTTGCAGTAGAGAATGTGAGCGCTCAGCTTCATGCTCTGCCACCATGCCTGCTTGCTGCCACACCTCCTTGTCATGATGGACTCTTAGGGGATTCATTAGTCCATAAGAGACTACACACCCAAATAAACTTCCTTTTATAAGTTGCCTTGGGATCGAATCAAGATGGCGGCTGCCGTTGGTGGGCCGTGTGTGAGAGCAAAATAGGATGATGAACTGATGTGGAAGTAAGAGGAACAGGGCCACAAAGAAAGACGTCAAAAAAGGTATACAGAAAAAGTGAAAGATAAAAGCTCAGAGAAAAAAGATAGAAGGATTAATTTAAGTTAAGAAAAGCTGGCTAGAGCATCAGAGTTTCTCTGCCTTCCTCGGGAATCCGCGGTTTGGATCGATCCTTCCTGTGCGGTCTCCCCAGGCCTGCGGGTGAGCGGATCGCCGGGCGCATGGGTGAGAGGCGCAGTATG
>CABHPP010083499.1:0-12036 GCA_902168425.1 Peromyscus attwateri
AAAAAAAAAAAAAAAAAAAAAAAAAGCTTTAGATACCCCATTTTCCCCTATGATACATGTTTGGTTCTGATACTTTCAGGGTTAGGGGGGAACTTTGTTAATGTTTTCAAAATAGGAGCCGAAGTCTCTGCTCATCACCCTGTTAGCCAGCTCCCCACCCAAGCTGACTGAGATGCACAGGGCTTAAAGGAATGCCACACAAGGTTCTATCATATGATGAAAGAAGCCAGAGCCTTGCTAATACTTTAAAAAAAATATCTTCTGGGTACTGGGATGGAAGCCAGAATCTGCCACATGCTTGTTATTGTTTTGACATTGGGTCTGTCTGCAAATCTGGAGGCTGTGTCTTAATAGAGATTTCAGTAAAAGTCTTTTTCTTAACTTGCAGGCATTGTGTAAGTATTAGATGGAAGCAAGTTTATTTACTCATATATTCTACTCCATGCCTAAAACCATTTGAAGGTGGACGGGATACATAAACTTGTTGTGAGTCTGATTTGACAGGAGGTATTGAAGATGTAGGTCAGGTGCTGTCCCAGCATAGTGCACCTGGACTACATTAAAGCCTGACTCAAAACCCCAGATTTGGAAAGAGCGAGAGCAGCAGAAGCATGCCTTGGAACTACAAATTTAAAAATTAAAATATTATTATTTTATGTGTATGAGCATCTTGCTTGCATGTATGTGCACCATTTGGGTAGAATGTCTGTGGAGGCCAGAAGATGGCCTTGGATCTCCTGGAACTGGAGTTACAGATGAATGGAAGCTGCCATGTGGGTGCTGGAAATTGAACCTGGGTCCTCTGGAAGACCAGCCAGTGCTCTTAACCATTGAGCCATCTCTCTAGCCTGGAACTAAAGTTTTTTCAGTCTTCTCAAATTCTTTTTTTTTTTTTAAATAAAATAAAAACCTGGTGGAGGTGGCGAACACCTTTAATCCCAGCACTATCGAGGCAGGGGCAGGCAGATTTCTGAGTTTGAGGTCAGCCTGGTCTACAGAGCGAGTTCCAGGACAGCCAGGACTACACAGAGAAACCCTGTCTGGAAAATCCTATATATATATATGATAAAAGAAACACACTGGAATTGCCAAAACTAACAAACAGAATAAAAAGAGCCCAAGAGAAGATACAAGCAACAGAGACCCAGCTGGAAGGTGGTGGGGCACCTCTTTAAACCTATCACTTGGGAAGCAGAGGCCAACAGATCTCTGTGAGTTCAAGGCCAACCTGGTCTACAGAGTGAGTTCCAGGACATCCATGTCTACACAGAGAAACCCTGTCTCAAAAAACCAAAAACCAAACAACAAACCCCCAAACATCAACCAACCAACCAACCAAAACAAACAGCCACTCATTTGAATACTCCGGAATCCCATAAAAACACTAAACTGGAAGCCATAATATGTACACAAAGGATCTTGTGTAGACCCTGTGCACGCTACCCTGGTCTTTGTGAGATCATATGTGCATTGATCATGTTGGTTTAGAGGGCCTTGTTTTCTTGGCGTCCTCCATCCCCTCTGGCTCTTAACTCCTTCTGCCTCCTCTTCCATGGGGTTCCCTGAGTCCTGAGGGGAGGGATTTGATGGAGAAATTTAGGATGAGTGTTCCAAGGTCTCTCACTCTCTGTGGAATGTCTGACTGTGGGTCTCTGTATTTGTTCCCATCTACAACATGAGGAAGCTTCTCTGATGATGACTGAGCAAGGCCCTGATCTGAGTATAACAATGTCATTAGGGGTCATTTTATTGCTACATTGTTTTCCTTTTAAAACAGTAGTATTTGGTTTTCTCCTAGGTCCCTGGACCATCTTGGTCACACAGCCAGAGTCAGGTATAGGTTCCATCTCACGGAGTGGGCCTTAAGTCAAATCAGATATTGATTGATTACTCCCACAAACTTTGTGCCACCATTGCCCTAGTAGATCTTTCAGGCAGGACACCAACATAGATTAAAGGTTTTGAGGCTGGGTTGGTGTTTAATGTTTCTTGTTTGGTAGCTTGCAGTACCTTTCTGTACCAAAGATACTGGCATGTGTGGATGAAGGCTCTCTGTAGGCAACAGCTGGACTTCTCCATGTTCAGTGAGTTTTGTAGGTGTTGTTTTTGGCCCTTGCTGTCAGTTTGTGAAGAGCAACCTATAGCCTTGGCAACAACCTGTGTTGTTTGGGGATTCCTATGGGATCTCTTTAGCAAACAATTCAATTAGGTACAACACAGTCCTGGTACTGGGAGCTTCATTTGGTGACGAGTTGTCCAGTTGGGGCTCTGTCTCGCCATTAGTTGGAGATTTCATTTGGATCACCTTCATATATATATATAAGTGTCCACTGTATTAGGTTTTCATACTGCCCCTCAAATGGCCCTTCATTTTAGCTGTCTCTCCCTGTAATCTCTCCCTTGTTTCCCTTTCTCCACCCCCACCACTTGATCCTCCCATTCCAGCCCTCCCCTCAATTCAACCATAACTATCTATTCTATTTCCCTCTCCTAGAGATATCTATCTGTTCCCCCAGTCCCTTACTCTATACCTAACCTCTGTGGTTCTATGGGTTGTAGCTTGGTTATCATTGATTTAACAGCTATTATTCACATATAAGTGAATACATTCCATATTTGTCTTTCTGGGTCACTGGTTAGTTAGGGTTACTATTGCTGCAATGAAACACTGTAGCACGAATCCTAATTGGTCTTACTTAAATACCCAGAGCCAGATATCGGGGTAAAGGCTGAAAGATCAGAGACAAAGGAACAAGCCACAGCCACCTCTCACCTCACCAACTCCTCACCTGAAAGGACACCCAACTCCTGTCTCCTTCCACCTTATATTTAGTTGGTAAAAATCTTTTCCTATTCTGTAGGCTGTTGCTTTGTCTGAATGACTGTGTACTTTGCCACTCAGAAGCTTCTCAGTTTCGTGAGGTCCCATTTATTTATCTTTTTAAAGGCAAAAGTTATTTATTTATCTACTTATTTATTTTACAGCCTGACTGCTGTTTCCCTTCCCTCCTCAGAGGTCCCATGTATTAATTGTTGATCTTGGTGTCTGTACTATCAGTTTTCCATTCAGGAAGTCTTTTCTTGTGTCGGTGAGTTCAAGGCCATTCCAAACTTTCTCTTCTACCAGGTTCAGTGTATCTGGTTTTCTGTAGAGGTCTTTGATCCATTTGGATTTGAGTTTTGTGCAGCATGATAATCGTGGAGCTATTTGCAGTCTTCTACATGCAGACATCCAGTTTGACCAGCACCATTTGTTGAAGATATTTCTTTTTTTCCCCAGTGTTTATTTTTGGGTGCTTTATCAAAAAAAAAAAAAAAAAACAAAAAAACAGGTGTTCATAGGTGTATGGGTTTATGCCTGGGTCTTCAATTTGATTCCATTGATCAACGTGTCTGTTTGTGCCAATATCATGCTGTTTTTATTACTGTAGCTCTGTAATATAACTTGAAATTGGGGATGGTGATAACCTCCAGCAGGTCTTTTATATTCAAGATTGTTTTAGCTGTCCTGTTTTTTTTTTTTTTTGGTATGGTTCCATATGAAGCTGAAAATTGTCCTTTCCATATCTGTGTTGGAATTTTGATGGGAATTGCATTGAATCTGTAGATTGGTTTTGGTAGGTTGGCCATTTTTCCTATGTTAATCTTATCCATGGAGATCTTTTCCTCTTCTGATATCTTTAATTTCTTTTTTCAGTGTCTCAAAGTTTTTATCACAAAGTCTTTCACTTGCTTGGTTAGAGTTACCCCAAGATATTTTATATAATTTGAAATTATTGTGAAGGGTGCTGTTTCCCTGATTCCTTTCTCAGTCCATTTGTCATTTGTATATAGGAAGGCTACTGATTTTTGTGAGTTGATTTTGTATTCAGCTACTTAGCTGAAAGTGTTTATCAGCTGTAGACGGATTTTTCTTTGGGTCACTAGCTCACAAAAAATGACACGGGGACTTATTATTAATTATAAAAGCTTGGCTTATAGTTTAGGCTTGTCCCACTAACACTTATAATTTAAATTAACCCATTTCTATTCATCTACATGTTGCCACGTGACTTGTGGCTTTTACCGCTTCTCCTGCATGTCTTGCTCTCTCTGCATCTGGCTAGTGACCCTGCCTTTCTTCTTCCCACAGCTCTCTCTGTCCTGAAGTCCCTGCTGTACCTCCTGTCTAGCTATTGGCTGTTTAGCTTTTTATTAAACCAATCACAGTGATATATGTTTACACAACGTAATGAAATATTCCACAACAATCAGCTGTAGGAGTTTCCTGCTGGAATTTTTTAAGTCACTTATGTATACTATCATATCATCTGCAAATAAAGATACTTTAACTTCTTCCCTTGTATCACCTTGATCTACTTCAGTTGTCTTATTGCTCTAGCTTAGACTTCAAGTACTATATTCAATAAATATGGAGAGAATGGACAACCGTGTCTTATTCCTGATTTTAGTGAAATTGTTTTGAGTTTCTCTCTATTAAGTTGATGTTGGATATGGGCATACCCTAAATTGCCTTCATTATGTTGAGGTTTGTCCCTTGTATTCCTAGTCTCTCCAGGACTTTTATCATGAAAGGGTGTTGGATTTTTTTTAGGCCTTTTCTGCATCTAATGAGATGATCATGTGGTTTTTGTCTTTCAGTTTGTTTATACGGTGGATTACTTATTTAACTATGTTGAACCATCCCTGCATCTCTGGGATGAAGCCTACTTGGTTATGGTGGATGATCTTCTTGATGTGTTCTTGCATTCAGTTTGGAAGTATTTTATTGAGTATTTTTGCATCTATGTTCATAAGGGAAATTGGTCTGTAATTCTTTCTTTGTTGGGTCTTTATGTGGTTTGTGTATCAGGGTAACTGTGGCCTCATAAAATGAATTGAGCAGTGTTCCTTCTGTTTCTATTTTGTGGAATAATTTGAGGAGTATTGGTGTTAGCTTTTCTTTGAAAGTCTGGTAGAATTCTGCACTAAAACCTGTCTGGCTCTGTTTTTTTTTTTTTTTTTTTTTTTAAGACTTTTAATGGATGCTTCTATTTCACTAGGGGCTTTAGTTCTGTTTAAATTGCTTATTTGATCTTGATTTAACTTTGGTAAGTGGTATGTATCAAGAAAGTTGTCTGTTTCTTTTAGACTTGACAATTCGGTGGAGTACAGGTTTTTAAAGTGTGTCCTTATGATTCTCTGGATTTCCTTGGTGTCTGCTCTGTCCCCCTTTTCATTTCTGATTTTGTTAATTTGGATGTTCTCTTTGCCTTTTAGTTAATTTGGACAAAGGCTTATCAATCTTACTGATTTTCTCGAAGAGCCAACTCCATTTCATTGAATCTTTATTTTTGTTTGTTTCTATTTTATTGATTTCAAACTGATTTGATTTCTTGCTGTCTACTCCTTTTGGGTGTGATTTCTTCTTTTTGTTCTAGAGCTTTCATATGTGCTGTTAAATTACTAGTATGAGATGTCTCCATCTTTCTACATAAGTGCTTAGTTCTATGAACTTGCCTTTTAGGACTGTGTTTATTGTGTCTCATATGTTTGGGTATATTGTGTTTTCATTTTCATTCAATTCTAGAAAGTTTTCAATTTATTAATTTCTGTTTTGATCCATTTTTTTTTGGTTTTTCGAGACAGGGTTTCTCTGTGTAGCTTTGTGCCTTTCCTGGAACTCACTTGGTAGCCCAGGCTGGCCTCGAACTCACAGAGATCCACCTGCCTCTGCCTCCCGAGTGCTGGGATTAAAGGCGTGCGCCACCACCGCCCGGCTTCTTTTCTTTTTTAAGGCAAAAAGCAAGATCTTTACTATTTCACACACCCATTTTTATTCAGTAGTGAGTTGTTCATTTTCCATGAGTTTGTAATCTTTCTGTTGTTTATATCCAGCTTTAATTTGTGGTGGTCAGATAGAATGTAGGGTGTTATTTCAAATTTTTTGTATCTGTTGAGACTTGCTTTGTGTCTGAGTATGTGGCCAGTTTTGGGGATAGTTCCATGAGGTACTGAGAAGTTGTTATATTCTTTTGTGTTTGGGTGAATATGTGCTCTGTTAGATCCATTTTGTTTATAATGTCAGTTAGCTCCAACATTTCTCTGTGTAGTTTTTGTCTGGATGACCTGTCTATTGGTGAGAGTGGGTACTGATGTCTCCCACTATCAGTGTGTGAGGGATAATGTGTGATTTAAGTAACCTGTAGTAGCATTTCTTTTATGAACTTGGGTGCCCTTGTGTTTGGTGCATAGATGTTAAGAATTGAAATGTTCTCTTGATGGATTTTTTTTCTTTGAACATGTAGTGTCCTTCCCTATGTCTTATGATTAATTTTAGTTTGAAGTCTATTTTTTTCAGATATTAAAATGACTACACCAGCTTGCTTCTTAGGTCCATTTGCTTAGAATATGGTTTTCCATCCTTTTACCCTGACTTAATGTATATTCTTGATGTTAAGGTGTGTTTCTTTAATGCAGCAGAAGGTGGATCCTGTTTTTGCATCCATTCTGTTAGTCTGTTCTGTGTCTTATTAGGGAATTGAGACCATGGAAATTGAAAAATGTTAATAAGCAGTGTTTGTTGATTCCTCTCATTTTTTTTTTCAGAGCTGAGGACCGAACCCAGGGCCTCTACCACTGAGCTAAATCCCCAACCCCTGATTCCTGTTATTTTGTTGTTGTTGTTGTTGTGTGTATGTTTCCTCTCTTTTGATTTGCTGTTCTGCATTTTTTCATTCCTTGTGTTTTCTTGGGTGTAGTTAATGTCTTTAGGTTAGAGTTTTCCTTCTAGCACCTTCTGTAGGGCTGGATTTGTAGATAAATACTGCTTAAATTTTTTAAATCATGGAATGTCTTATTTTGTCCATGTTTTGTGATTGAAACTTTTCCTGGTATAGTAGTCTGGGCTGGCATCTGTGGTCTCTTAGCATCAGTAGAACATCTGTACAGGCCCTTCTGGCTTTTAGAGTATCCAGTGAGAACTCAGGTGTAATTCTAATAAATCTGCTTTTATTTTTTCTTGGTCCTTTTTCCTTGCAGTTTTAACTGCAAGTTTTGATTATTATGTGCTGAGGGCTTTTCTGGTCCAGTCTATTTGGTGTTCTGTATTCTTTTTGTACCTTGATGGGCATCTCCTTCTTTAGGTTAGGGAAACTTCTATGAATCTTCTATGATTTTGTTGAAAATATTCTCTGTGCCTTTGACCTGAGTTTCTTCTCTTCCCTCTATTCCTATTATTTGTAGCTTTGGTCTTTCTATTGTGTCCCAGACTTCCTGGATGTTTTGTGCCAGGATTTTTAAAGATTTAACATTTTCTCTGAGGTATCCATTTCTTCTATCATGTCTTCAATGCTTGAGATTCTCTCTTCTATCTCTTGTATTCTGTTGGTGAGGCTTGCCTCTGAGGTCCCTGTTCCAGTTCCTAAATTTTTCGTTTCCAAGTTTCCCTCAGTTTAGATTTCCTTTATTGATTCTAGCTAGTTTCACTTTCAAGTCTTCAACAATTTTATTCATTTCCTTCCACTGTTTGTGTTTTCATAGATTTATGAAAGGGATTTATTCCTCTTGAAGGACCTCTATCATATTCATACAGGCTATTTTAAGGTCTTTTTGTTGGGCTTTGGCTGTGTTGCAATTCTCAGTGCCTACTGTGGTAGGGTAGCTGGGCTCTAGTGGAGACACATAGTCCTACCTGTTACTGTGTTTTTATTTGCCATCTAGGCATTTGGGTTTGGGAAGATTGTAATTGTAGGTGCTGATCTCTGGTCTTGACTTTGTTGGATGGGTGTTTTGTTCCTTGATTTCTGTTGCTCTCTCTGGTTCTTAGGAGGGTGTGGTAAGCTGTGTGTTGCCTCATAGGAAATTCTGGGATCCTGATTGAGATGGCCACTAGGGGTTCTGGGTAAAATGTTTTTCTAGTTATTAGGAGCTAACACTTAGGAATAGGGATCAGCTAGGAGGGCAGGATGAAGTGGTCCACAAGAGGGATGGAAAGCTGGGTGTTCTACCAAAATCTGCTTAGTCCCCTGGGAATGGGGGCAGAGAGTGAGGAGAGGCAGCAGCAGGTGGTCTGCTATAGAGCTGGGGATGAGACTGGGGGATTGGACTTGGAGGAATGGAGGGAGAGGTGAAGATCTGCTGTTTGCCTATCTGCTTCCCCGGCCGGAGTGCTCAATTTCCTATTTTTTTGAGTTTTGACACTACTTATTTCTTTTTGTTTTTTCGAGACAGGGTTTCTCTGTGTCGTTTTGGTGCCTGTCCTGGATCTCACTCTGTAGACCAGGCTGGCCTTGAACTCAGAGATCCTCCTGGCTCTGCCTCCCGAGTGCTGGGATTAAAGGCGTGCGCCACCACCGCCTGGCTATTACTTATTTCTTTGCAGGGGTTTTGCTATGCTTCCCAGGTGGATCCAGAATGCCCGGGCTCAAAGGATACTCTTGCTTCAGCCTCTGATGGCTGGGACTACAAGTCTGTGCTATTGTGCCGGATTGCTCCACAGTTTTAAACATTCAGCAGCACTATCTACTTACCCCCACTATCTTTGTAGTGCACATGCATGTGGGTTCCTGCTCTTTTCTTTTTGTAATCCTGGCTGCCACCTGTCCTTTCCTTGAATGGAAGTACACTTCTGGCTTTACATCAATCACAGCCCTTACCCTGAGAGTCTCATTCTGGTTTCATCCAGTGTAGAGACTCTAGACTGGATTCTAAGGCTTAGGATCAATAGAGGGTAAAGGCCAACTGGGAGTGGCCTTTGATGACGTAGTGGAGGGGGCGGGGCTTTGCTCCCTGGAGGAGTGTGTGGGCCACCTTCGAGGCCGAGGAGCTGGCGTCACAGCCAGTGAGTGGTTTGGTGGGCAGGAAGTGCTTCATTCAGCCTTGTCAGCTGGTTTCATTGAACCCAGGGCCTCACACCTGCAGCCCAGGTAGGCGCTTTAGAACTGGCAAGAATTGGCCGTTTGATGAATACTTTTTAGGGCTGCCCCAAGCAATATACGTTTGGAGCGGGCACTTTGTGGGCAGGGGAGGGAGGGCCGAGGCAGTCATTTTGATGAGGTTGGAGGGGTGTGAATTGCAGGGCTGTGCCAGAAAGCGTCGGCTTCCGTTAGCGGGAGGCGCAAGAGCAGGGAAAGGAAAGGACGCGGGGGCTGATGGGATGCCTCTGAGAGCGGTTGAACTATGAGGGCGGGGCAGTGCGTGCCAAGCGGACCAATCACAGAGCGCGGCTCACACCACTTCTAGCCTTGGGGCTCGAGGGCCTCAGGAGGTAACGTGATAGTCTTTCTGCTGCGAGGCGAGACAACCCGAACCTCCCTCCTCAACAACTTTCTCCTGGGTTTCCAGCTTCCTCAACTTCCCTGCACTTTTAGGTAATAAGCAATGGAAAAAAAATGCCTGGGGAAAAAAGTGTTTTTGAGGGGCTGAAGAGATGTCTCAGTGTTAAGAGCACTGGCTGTTCTTCCAGAGGACCCAGATTCAATTCCCAGCACCCACATGGCAGCTCACAACTGTCTGTAACTCCAGACAGTTCCAGGGAATCTGAAACCCTCACACACATACATGCAGGCAAAACGCCAGTGCACATAAAATGAAAATAAATAAAAAAGTGTTTTTGAGAAATTAGAGACTAAAGTATGGAATATTAAAATGTTTTCTTGTTCCATAGGCTGGAGCCAGGGATTTAAAAATGGATGGCATTGTTGACCTTTGCTTCATGGACTTTAAAGGTACCAAGCTTTGCATGGTAACAGAAATGTCAAACTGTTTTCTGTATTGTTTAAGGTTTCTAAATCCCTCCCCCGCCCCTTAACCTCTGGCTTCTTGAGACAGAATTTTTACTGTGTGTCTCAGGCTGACCTAGAACTTATGTAGCTTAGGTTATCCTCAGACTTGCCATCCTCTGACCTCAGCATCCAGAGGGCAGGTGTCAACCACCACACCTGGCCTGTAATCCCAGCATTTGCAAGAAGGTTGTACCTCAAGTAGCTGTCTCAAAGAACAAAACAAAACAAATAAGGAGCTGGGCAGTAGCTCCGTGGTAGTGTTTACCTTCCACATGTAAAGCCCTGGATTGGAAGGCCCTGGATTGCAGAGGATATACATGCAGGTTTGTCTCTTAAGTGTGTCTTTTCAGAGTATCCATTGCCCCAGCTTTCTCATCTATGTGCCAGAAACACTAGACATTTGGAACCTTTTATGAGCTAGTATAAGGAAACAAAACTCACAATCCATAGCTTATTTTCTGCCCACAGTCTGTAGTTTCTTCCAGGAATTTTAGGGTATACAGAATTATACTGCTTAACCTGAAAAATATTGTGTTAAAAGTACATTTAAAAATTATTGCAAGCAGATGGGCAGATGATACTAGAAAGCTATCGTTGGACTTGATGGAGATGTTGAAGATCTTATCTTGTCCTAGTTGTAAGGCATGAATAAGGGCAGTGAGCTCTGCCTCAGGGCAGGGGTTTGAGGAGGTATGTTTGCTTCTGTGGTGTCAAGGCAGCTAGGCACTGTATATCCTGCTTTTTAAATGCTTTTAACCGAAAACTGCCACCATCCATAAGGCATTCAACCTTAGGGCTATAAAGAGGCAGATCTTTTAAAAAAATTACTGTAAGGGCAAGTGAGTATGCTTAGCCAGTAAAGATGCCTGCCACCAAGCCTGATGACCTGTGTTGATCCCTGGGCCCCACATGGTGGAAGAAGAGAACCAATTCTGGAAAACTGTCCTCTGACCTCCATACTGGTGACAAGCTAAACATGTGCACGTGCGCGAACACACACACACACACATACAAATAAATTAAAAAAAACATAAAAACAATTACTGCAAGATAGGAAACTAGTTTGAGGCCATCCTAAGCAGCATAATGAACAACAAGGGGCGTTATCAAGCTTCAAGAACCTTTCCTTATGGTTAGTTTGGAGACAAATTCTCGTTCTCTTTTCTTTGGATTTTTAATTTCTTTAGTTTGTTGTGATATAAATGGCCTTGTGATTTATATTTTCTTTTTCTGTTATATTTATGATTATTTATTTATTTCATAAAGTCTTCAGAAAAATAAAGCTGGGTGTGGTGGCATATACCTGTAACCTCAGCACTCCCAGGGGCTAACACAGGAGGATTGTGAGTTTAAGGGTATCCTGAACTACACTGTGAATTTGAGGCCCACTTAGGCTATATAACAAAACTGCCAAAAATGTATACAAAATTAAATAGTCATGGTATGTACTCAATACCAGCCCTGTCTAGTAGAAATGAATGAGCTACAAATATAATTTATAATATTCTGGTAGACACATTAAACAGATAGATAGGTGAAGTTAATTTTTAAAAAAAGATTCACTTATTTTTAATTTATGTGTAATGGTAATTTGACTGCATGTCTGTCTGTGCACCACCTGTGTGCCTGGTGCCCTCAGAGGCTGGAAGAAGGTGTCAGGTTTTCTGAAACTGGAGTTACAGATGGTTATAAGTTGCCATGTGGATGCTGGGAATCAAACCTGGGTCCTTTGGAAGAGCAGTAATTGCTCTTAACTACTGAGTCATCTCAGTCATCTCAGCCCCAGGTGAAATAATTTTAGCAGGAATTTTAAACTTAATACTTTTAATTCATCAGAGACAAAATATTATTGTTTCAACATATGCAAAGTTACTGAGATATTTTATTCCCTGAAACCTGCTTTGTATTTTGTAATTGTAGCACTTATTGGGTTGTTTTACATTTATCTATCTGTCTGTCTGTCTGTCTGTCTATCTATCTATCTATCTAGAGACAGGGTTTCTCTGGGTAACAGCTCTAAGCTGTCCTGGAACTAGTTCTGTAGCCCAGGCTGGCCTTGAACTCACAGAGATCTGCCTGCCTCTGCCTCCCGAGTGCTGGGATTAAAGGTGTGCACCACTACTGCCTGGCGGGTTGTTTTATTTTGACAGAACAGGGGATTGAACATAGGGCCTTGTTTGTGTTAGGATTACAGGTGTGTGCAACTGCTAGCCTCCAGCCCCACATGTCCAGCCCCACGTGTCCAGCCCCACGTGTCCAGCCCCACGTGTCC
>CABHPP010083502.1:0-12479 GCA_902168425.1 Peromyscus attwateri
TAGTTAGTTAGTTAGTTAGTTTGTTTGTTTGTTAGTTAGTTAGTTAGTTAGTTAGTTAGTTAGGAAAGTCTGAGTGATATTCAACCAAATTATATAGTGAAAGATATGCAGAGAACATTAAGGATCAAAGAACCAATAGCTTCTCAGGGCTGTAAATAACTTCTATACCTGTCACCTTTCACTTCCCCCAAGCTTCCCACAAATGACTTGCACTTGTTCAATGGTGTGCTGTTCAGTGCCTGCTCTAAGACTTTCTTCCTTCTGCCTTACCAATAAATACACACATCCTGGTACTTATTTACACAAAACTTTTAAATGTATACTTGAATTCTTGTGATTATTTTGGATATCATTTTGAAATAGTGAGGAATTTGATTAAGCAATTTATAGTCATTCAATTTGTCTTAAGTAAAATGCGTGAATACATAAGACTGATGTCATTCAGTCATTCCTGAATTCATTAACTTTTATCCCTCATGTTTGTATATGGTCTGGCTCTCTAATTTAAAATAAAAGAAATCCAGGAATAGTCTGGTTCAGTGTTGTATACATTATTTAGTCATCTCATGAGCTTAGTAAATGTTTATTAATGACTATCATTGCTAATATTGTTAGTAAAAATAATTAGTATTATTATTGGAAGCAGATAATTAGACACAACTACTCCTTAATGAAGAAAGTACAGCTAATACATATTAAGATTAAGATATACCAATATATGTATATATATATATATATATTGAATATTATTTTTCATGCCTATATTTTGATGGGTATATTCTTTGATGACAACTTTATATTTACCTTAAATATAATTTAATACTATTATAGGGAAATAATTATTAAAATAATCACATATAGCTAAACATTTTATTTAGTATTTTATTTTTGTAATAACATCACTTTTCCTCTTCCTTTTTCAATCTCCATCCCCTCCTAAGTCCCCTCCCTTCAACTACTTCTCTGTGGCCCCCCAAATTTATAACCTCTTTTTCTTCGATTATTATTGTTACACATATATGCATATGTATGCAAAATTGTATAAATAAATCTTACTGAGTCTATTTTAGTTGTTTGGTATAATTTCAAGGATTGACAATTTTATATTGGATGACAAATTAGGAGGCTCATCCTCAGGAGAAGCCAATTCTCCCTCTCTCAGAAGCCATTGGTTGCTTATAGTTCTATGTCTAGGATTAGGAATGGTTGATATTTCCCTCCCTTCCATGTTAGCATGTCTATTGATATTACACTATCTCAGTCTTGTTATGTAGTCATTTCTAAGAGAGACATTTTTTATAGCTGGATTCCTGATGTTCTAGTTCTTACATTCTTTCTATCCATCACCGGCAATATTCATGAGCAATAGATGCAGAAGCTGTAATTCAGCTATATCTGTGTGGTCTGGGCTCCCCACAATCCATTGATCTCTGTACTGTAGTTGGATTTTTTTCCCTGTGTCCTGCACAGTCCACAGCCACTCAGACCCAAGTAAACACACAGAGGCTTATATTCATTAAAACTGCTCGGCCATTAGCTCAGGCTTACTACTGACTAGCTCTTACACTTAAACTCAGCCCATTTCTGTTAATCTGTATGTTGCCAAGTGTTCCATGCCCTTACCTGTGTGCCATTACATGCTGCTCCCTGGACGGCAAGCTGGTGTCTCCTGACTCAGCCTTCCTCTTCCCAGAATTCTCCACATCTGCTTATCCCACATATACTTCCTGCCTGGCTACTGGCCAATCAGCGTTTTATTAAGCCAGTGTACAAAAGCATTATTCCACAGCACTGTACTGTTTCTGGTTGTGTTTTTTCTTTATTGTCTTTTAATTTATTACTTCAGAAAAGCATTTTATTTGCATGATAACAAGTCTTCCAAATATGTTGAGCAGCTGAATATATATTGAAGCAAAGGAAATCAGGAAATGTTCCGTCTTCTCAAGCTGAGTACACAGAGGTAGGCAATTGCAGTCTAGAGTCCTACCCACTGACACAGAGATCAGGTGTGTAGAGGTCATTCTAAACTGCATCAATAAGCATAGTGTTCAGATTACTTTCCTGATTCTGGAGGATTGCAAACCATGCTGAACACTAGCATTCACTAGCTAGCAACCTTTAAAGAACCTTAGTATATATTTGGTTTCTTTTTTCATGTAAAGAAAAAAAAACTTAAATAACCTGTGATTAATTTTTCAGTAGTCATAGAAATTAAATGCAAGTCAGTCATACCTATTGAGTATACACTTTGTATAAATGAGTGATTTCTTGGCTTTGTGCTTTTAGAATGCACAGAATTGGAAATACATTTAGATTTCTGGAATATAGTTTTTATATTAAAGATGCTTCCTTAATTTGATGATGGTATAAATATATAAGAAACCTATGGTTTGAATTACTGATAGTAGCTGTGGAAGCAAAATGAATATTTATTCCTTCCATATTTATGGTGAATGTATGGGCACATATACATGTGGGCACATATGCACATGTGAGCACATGTATGTTAAAGCCAGAGGTTGACATCAGGTATCCTCCTCCATTGTTCTTCATCTCACTGAACTAGAGCTCATTAATTGCCTAGCCAGGCTAGACAAGAAGCTCCAGGAGCCCATCTTCTTGGCTTGGCTTAAATATGGCCTACCATGTCAGACTGTATTCATGTGTCCTGAAGAGCCAAACTCAAGCCCTCATGCTTATGTGCCAAATACTTTACAAATTTGTTATCTTCACTAAACTCATAAAAGCTGATTTTTAAATGTTTATTCCCATCGCTAAGATACAACTGGAACCCATTCCCTATGGTGTGATACCTTACTTAGCTGTGATGCAGGGGGAGGGGCTTGGTCCAGCCCCAAATCAGCATACCAGCCTGTATTGATACCCAAGGGGACCTTACCCCCATGAGGAGGTGATGGGGTGGGATGGGGGGAGGTGAGGAGGAGCAGGAGAAGGGAAGGCAGAGCAACAGGGGTTGGTATGTAAAATGAAAAAATAAATCAATTAAAATTTTAAAATAATACATTCAGATTTCTGTATACTTCTAGGATAGACGTAACTCCCATGTTCTTCTTAATCTTTCAAAATGTTAGTGTAATGTCCTAATTATACAATAAGCCTACTGTAGAACCACACTCTATTTTTCTCTCCTTTGACTCAGCATTGTGATCACCATACAGTTTATTATGTGATCCCTATTTCAGTATAAGAAAAGTATATGGCTCAATTTGGTTTATCATTTCTGGTTTAAATAACAATATTGGTGTCTTAATTGTCCAAAGCTAAAATATTGATCACTGCTGAATGTACCATTAAACACAGTATTCAGTGACTTCCCCTACAGGCTTCAAGGAACATTGCTCACACTTGAGGAAAAGGTGATGGCAGATAGGTTCAGTTAACATCTATTCTTCCTTGACATTTCCCTTTATCTACTTATAGAACATCGCTTATGGAATAATCATGAACCTAAACTGGAAGTTTCCTCCACTCACTCTGATTACAAAACTGAGTCACAAACCTTTTAGCTTAATGTGATAGTTTACATTCAGATCAGAATTTCTTTTGGTTTGTAGATTTTCTTGTGACTACAAGCTTATTTGGGATATTTGGCAAGGGATTAACTCCCAGGAAACCCTCAGGTATTGAGGAATTGATAACTCACTTTAAATTGTTATTAAAACTTATTTTGGCCGGGTGGTGGTGGCGCACACCTTTAATGCCAGCACTCGGGAGGCAGAGCCAGGCGGATCTCTGTGAGTTCGAGGCCAGCCTGGTCTACAGAGTGAGATCCAGGACAGGCGCAAAGCTACACAGAGAAACCCTGTCTCGAAAAACCAAAAAAAAAAAAAAAAAAAAAAACTTATTTTGCATTTAGTATGATCACCAATGGTCATACTGTTTTAGCATGCTTCCTCCTGCTTTATTATTTTGTGGTGATGGTGACTGAGCTTTGTATATAGTAGTGACATGATCTGACACTGACCTACATCCCTAGTCTCCTTTTTAAAAATTGAGAAATATCCTTACTAGATAGCTCAAGTAGGTCTTGAATTCATGATCCTCCTACATAAGGACTCCTGAGTAACTATGATTATAGGCACATGCCACCATACCTGGCTATGTTTTAAATACTTTTAAATTATGTTTACCAAATTATAATCCATAAATACTTGCTCTAATGGAGTTTATACAGACTGATTATTGTGAAGTCCAACAAATCTGGGAAAGCTTGAGTGAACATTAAGTAAAAATGCTGTTTTGATATTTCTTAGATTATTTTCTCATATATTGTATTGCTGCATGTTATAACATACAATATTTCCAAAATGATATATGGAAAACTTTTATTGAATAATAAAGCTGAGGATTTTCCAGGAAATCCACTCTGATCTGTAATTGTACTGATTATTCTCTAAATTTTAAATCAGATGCTTGCATTCTCATGTTTATCATGTTGCTACTGAAACTCTAAAACTGACATTAGATTCTGAGTATCCAAAATCTAGTAGAAATCATCAGACACAAGAATTGAATACAGGAGTGCTCATCAGTCACTGCAAGGGACAGTCACATATTCAAGACGGTGCTAGCACAGAGCTATGGAGATCAGAGCCACCAACCTTCTAGTTGGGATATTGACTAGCCCCACACACCTCACAAAATGCAGGGGATATTGCTACCTCTCAACCTATAGAATCTCTTTCAATTTCAAGTTCTCTTTGGAGATCCAGGGTGGCATTACTCTCCTGGGTTAGAGTCTAGATGAGATAAGGAATGTGAAAGAGCAACAGATGCATTTCAAGAAGGATTCTGAGAGTTCTCAAGAGCTTCATCTGCTGCAAGCAAGGAGTATGTACACAATTGAACCTGGTACTTGCCCCATGTCCACTGTTCCATGCCCTACTTCATCCAAGACATGGGCTTATTTGCTAAAAAGAAATGTAGAACTAAGGAGGAAAAAGGGTGTGTATCTGCACCTTCTGTGTACAATGAGTGTTGGAGTTTACACTGAGTCAAGTGGTTCAAGAGTTCAAGGTGCTAAGAGGTGCTACTCAGAATGGTCGGCAGAAGTGGGAGGTGTTCTAGGGTGTTCATAATTCATGTACAAGAACTAGGCTAACGCCATACATTGATAAGTGATAGGTGATGCTTCTGAAGAAAATGCAATTCTGCCTCACAAAATAACTAGTGTTTGCAAAGCTAGTGTTGCCAAATAGAGGCACTAACCAGGTGGGGACTGCTTAGAAACTGCTACAGGTGACTCATGTTAATCTCAATTTTGACTTTGACTGTTTTGACCTGGGAAATAGCAAAAGTCAGAAGAGAAAGTTGAAGGAAGCTAACACACACACACACACACACACACACACACACACAAAAAAAAAAAAAAAAAAAAAAAAAAAAAAAAAAAAAAAAAAAAAAAACAAAAAACCAAACAACAACAAAAACCCCTAGACTTTGCCAACTGGAGTTCTGGAGTCCAGGGCAAACTTAAAATGAATGGGAAAGAAGTGTCTGGATGAAAGTATGCCTTCAGACTTTCTCATGACTGGAGCTGCTAATCACTGGGATATGGCATTGGTTTTGTTTACCTGTTACTCTGGCTTGCTATGATGCTTATTTGAATCATTGTGAAACTAGAGGATCTTGTGGAAAATTATTTCAACAATCTGAAAGGCATGCTCTGATGAACATCTTGAACCAGGGGATTTGAGAGAAATACAGCTTTCTTTTACTTGTATCCTATTATTTTCAACCTGCTCAAAAAGCCAGTTATGGATAAAATGCTTAACCTTAAATTATAAAATGGTTTTATTAACAGGTTAACACAAAATAAGCTTAATAATTTCTAATAATTAATTTTTGGTAAATTATACCCAAAATATGGAAGTTGTATATATGGAATATATTGTTACATAGCTTACATGTAAGTTTATGAAATATTAGAATAGTTGACTCATGGTAAAATATACATATATTTTAGATTATATAACATATTAAGTATCAAGAACATTTTCAAATTGCTAAAATTATATCTTATTTTCCCAATTCATAGCTAAAAGCCCAATTATATTATTAATTCTATTTTACTGATGTCTTCTAACAATATCTTAGGCAGAAACTTATGAAAAAAATTCTCCATATCAATTTAGAAAAATAAGTATACAAAAAGAGAAGAATCACATGAATGTGAATCACATGAATGTGAAATAAATGTAGACAGTCTTTTTCTGTTAAATAATTAAAAAGTCATATATAATCTTTCTATATCATGTAGCCAGTGGCAAAGACATCAATCATCTCATTATCTGTACATTGAAAGTGATGAATGGATTATGTTCTAATGAGAGGATCTAATTACTGAGAGCTGTGAAGAGGGCATGTAAAAGCTCTTTAGCTCCAGTGACCATAGATTATCATTAACAACACAGAACTCTGTATGGTTTAATTCCTCTCCTCTGCATATTTGAAGATACATAGTCTTCATGATTCAGATTTTCAGAGAAATCCATGAGATAGTTAATTTATTATCTCCTTAGAAGAAAAAAGAGAAATATCATAGAAATGTAACATCCATACAAGGACCAGCAAAGGTAGTAAAAGTGGCTTCCCTCAGTTCCAACTAAATTTATGCAATCAGTAATCATACATATATTTCACTTGAGATGAAATCATAAAATCTAATTCAGTAATTTCTATAGGATATCTTATGATCATAGTATGATATTGGAAACTTGCCATAGTCATGACACAAGTCAACACTAAAAAATATTTCAAAAGCCTGTATGTAGTTCAAGGTTAAAAAGCAGCAAGATAATATACAACTTGGGTGCTTAAAACTTATGTATTTAGTTAAAATGACCATTTCTTCAAATGTGGCATAAGGAGATATGCTGTGAACTGAGAGGCTGAGCAAAAATCGGGATGAGGATATTGCCTAGTGTTTGCAGAGTGCTCTTGAGGGAGGATAGATGGAACCAGGCAGGAGAAACTGAGGGAATTTAATTTCAGAGGGTTGTGGATGCAAGAAGTAGCATGTCTACAGACATAGCTCTTAAATAATGGACTAGCTGCTCTGCAAGGTGGAATCCTTGAATCCTCCCAGGCAACAGCTGTGCGAGTTCTTCAAGAAACGTGATTGCATAAAGCATTTCTGCACTCATATCAGGAAGTAATGATAGTGGGACTTTAAGATCTGCTTTGATTTTATGATTGCTGAAGAGTGTGCCATGTGTATAACACGTGACCTCTAACTCTCTAATTACCTACAGGGCTTCATGTGTTAATGCTTTCAATACAGTAAATTCTATAAATGAGAAACTGAATTTCTTTATCTTTTCTTCTATGGAAAGTCTCGAAGCCTTGACTTCCCAATAGCTCATTCCTTTTATATGGCTCAATGTTCCTATTTTACTGTAGAATTTTATGATGCAGTTGTTTTGTATGCAACATGTGTGAGTTCTAGCCAGTGAACTAAGAATAAAAGACATTAAAAAAAGAAAATGAGAAACAAACAAGCATATATGAATGCATGTATATCCTATGGTATTTTTAGATTGCTGAGATATGCTTCTTGAATGAATGTATCACACTGATCAATACCAAAATGTCATCAGAAGTTCAAACTCAAAATCCATATTACAAATATTTAAATGGAAATTTTCCCATATATTTGTTTGGATTTCATCTTTCCTTTTTAGCAAGAATAATTAAGTATGTCTCTTATTAGTTTAAGAAATATCATTGTAATGAAAACTTAGCGGGCGTTTCCAGAGACCTCCAGACCTGCTGCTATGCATTCTATATGACGAGGTGGCATTATCATGGCGATATTGCAATGAAAGCTTAATGGATCACTGACTGTGCCACTTAATCAATCAATCCCATCTTATCTTCAGTTTCTTCCGGCTTGGTGGTGTCAGCGCCTTCCAGATTAGTCAGGTGCATATAATAAAGTAGCATTGATGAGATTTTGAGAAATTTCTTACAGGTTTGTTCCAAACTCTTCAGTTACTCAAACAGCCTTAGGCTCTAACTTTACATACAAACTTACACTTTGGGGTTCATTATTTCCCCAAGAGGTGTGTTTTGTTTGTTTGCTTTGTTTTACTTTTTTTTTTCTAATTGTCTATGACTCTGGTCAATTTTGCTTTTTCAAATATATGTATTTCTCCATGTACCTCTAATATAATTCTCTTTTAATATGTCCAGTGAGTGTACAGGATCTAGAGCATAGAACACAGAATATGATCATGGATATAATGCATGCCCATACATTAGCTTCTGCTAACCTCACATTGCATGTGAAACTTTCTTATATTATCTGCTTTCTTCTGGGCGTGTCATTCCAAAACTCATACTAAACATAATTCTCAGCCAGGTGTGATAGTGCACATCTGTAATCCTAGCACTGGAAGGAAGATCCCAAGTTCAAGATGTGTTTGTTTCAAGCCTGGCCAAATAGTGAGTTTCAGTAGAAAGTTTGAGACTGTGTAGAGTGACCATACATAAACAAGTAAATGAACAATAGTCTTCATTATGGTGATATTAAGGTAGAACTTTGTGGGAAATGATTAGGTTTGGAGATAAGTTTACTCATAAAAGAGCTGGATGAGGTCTCCTCAGCCTCTTCCACCAGGTAAGGACACACCAAGAGATGTCATCCTTTAGCAGAAAACAATCCCTCACCAGGCATAAAATCATGCATGCCCTTAATCTAGGGCTTATCAAACTTCAGAACTGTTCCAATATACAGGCCAAAGAAATGTGACCTCTATCTATGTTTGATAAAGGCCAATTGATCAGATGCTGTAAAAGAGTGAAGGAAATCGAATATGAAAATTTTGATATTGTCTGATATTGCCTTATACACTTAAAGCAGATCAGAAACTCTCTTCCAGCATACAAAACAATAACATGTAATTTCTTTAAAGAGAAATTATATAATTAGTGATGTAATTGTAAGTGGTAGATAACTCAAAACTATCCATTTTTATCAAAGTATACTAATTTTCATAAAGTTTTAAGTGTGCATGCATATAAATAATTTGACTTCATAACCAATGTACTCAATCCATAAAGTCATAATATAGGACTCATGATACATAATTACTGATATAACTCTAATTTTTCTTAGACTTTGTCTTTATACTTACAAGTTCTATATACTTATATACTGTGTAAGTATAGACAGTCTCAATTAACAATACAGCATAGGAAAAGGAAACTACTGTTTAAGTATAGACATAGTCTCAATTAATAATACCACATAGGAAAAAAGAAAGCTACTGTGTAAGAATAGACATAGTCTCAATTAATAATACAGCATAGGAAAAGAAAGCTAATTATTCATACTGCTTAGTAAGTATGTGCTGAAACAAGGTGAAACTGGCTACTTGATATTCTCTAGCAAGCTAAAACTTTCAAAGGCTAGCTTAACAACATGACAACATTGCTCTAAATATCTTCATATGCTCTGTTTTAAAAACCACTGAGGACACTTAGCATTGCCTGTATATACATGGATGTAGGGCCATCTACTGACACGTGGATAGCCTCTCAGGGACCATATCCCTGATGAAAACTGAATTTTCTCCCTAGTAACTATTAGTTGGTTTGCTTTTATCAAAATGTTACTGTAACATGAACATTAAAAAGTCTTATAATAAAAAACTGAGAGCCAGATGTTGGGGTGAGAGCTGAAAGATCAGAGAAGCGGAACAGCCAGCCACTGGCTTACCTTTATGAAATCCTAAGCCTCAAGAGAGCAAATTCCTGTTTCCTCATGCTTTATATGCCTTTCTGTATCCTACCATATTACTTCCTGTGATTAAAGGCATGTGTCCCTACTGCCTGGTTCTGTTTCTCTCATGTAGCCCAGTGTGGCATTGAATTCACAGAGATCCAGACAGATCTCTGCCTCAGGAGTGATAGGATTAAAGGTGTGTGCCACTACTGCCTGACCTCTATGTCTAATTTAGTAGCTGGCTCCATCCTCTGATCCCTAGGTAAGCTTTATTGAGGTATACAATATATCACCACATTTCCCTGTTCTTGTCTAGAATGATAAAAGAAAGTTATAGTTAACATAAGCAAAACTATATATAATAAGTACAATAAGTATATATAATATATAAAGGCAATAAATACATAAACAATGTCTAGTCCATTTACATTTGACAAATTAAGAGAAAATATTCCATTATCTATCCTATTTTTGTGAATCCAAAGGATTGTATCTAATTCACCTTCTGTCCTAATTTGCATTACCAACCCAAAACTAACTCTTGATGTCTTTCAAACATATACATGCTACATCTCTTTAGTGAGTTTCTTTTCTGAATTTTTAACAAGGAAAGCTATAACTATAGCTGTCTAATCTTTAACTCCCTCAGAGACCCAAGAAGGAAATAATATTAACTGAGTAAGCAGGAAGTGCAAACAAGCAACTTCCAAAAAAATATGAGTAATGACAGAAATAGCTGGCTGCCTGGACAGTCACCCAAGGTTCCTCTGCAATGTTGGGGCATCCATCTTCGGCCTACAGGCCTAGCATATCTGACAGACTCATCTGTGAAACAGGATTTTCTGAAGGGCTGTCCTACTTTGTCTTGGCAAGGTGCAGCAGTCCTTTCTTTTGTGTCCTGCTTGTCCATTTTTGGACAGCATACTGTTAGCAGTCAATGTAAGGGCACTTTTGTGCCCAGTAGCTAATTTTTGCTGCAAAGAAAGTAAACTCCATAAGTAGTTTCTTCAATGTCCATTATCTTCTCTGAAGTAGATTGGTGCCACCAGGAGCAGACATGTCTCATTGTCATTAAAAAAAGAATCTATGTTTATTAAAACATCTTAAATGCCATATTCTGTAGATCTCTGAAGTGTTTGAAGATGACCTGTCTATCTAAAATATATTTCTGTTTGACCTAATATGACTACAAGTTCGACTGTGGTAGGTGACTAAATACTAACTTGCATTTCTTTATATCCTAATTTGTTGGTAAAAATAACTTTCAAGGACTAGTACATTGCATTACATTGTTAAATGAGCTGTATAGGTATAATACCTTGAACAAGATTAGAAATATATATATATATATATATATATACATATATATGGTATTTTATAACACTATCAATCTCAAATTTGTATCCATGTATGTAATTTGTATAAGATATACAAAAATCCAATCCAATGTTTAAAACTAGTAGTTGCTTTTTAAAAGTAGATTCAATAATCTACCTTTTTATCTTATATCTATATCCTCTCCCTTTTTCTTTTCAGAATAGATTCAATAACATGAACCTTAAAAGGTCTTAAAATAAAAAAAACAGAGAGCCAGATATTAAGGTGAAAGCTGAAAGATCAGAGAAGCAGAATAGCCAGCCACTCTATGAAATCCTCAGCCTCAAGAGAGTGAGTTCCTGTTTCCTCATGCCTTATGTACCTTTCTATGTCCTGCCATATTACTTCCTGGGATTAAAGGCATATGTCCCCCTGCTTGGTTCTGTTTCTCTGTAGCTCAGTATGGCCTTGAACTCAAAGAGATCCACATGGATCTCTGCCTCCCAAGTGATAGGATTAAAGATGTGTGCCACCACTACCTGAACTCTATGTCTAATTTAGTGGTTGACACTGTTCTCTGATCCCTAGGTAAGCTTTATTGGGGTATACAATATATCACCACATGTCACCAGTGTTTTTTTTAGTGGGGAAGTATGTTGCTCATACAAAGAACATTAGGACTCATCTGTTCATGCATTAGCCAGCCATTTCATTACTATAATGAACTACTCCATAAAAGCTATTTAGAGGACCTAGAGATTCAGAGTTCTAGACCAGATAGATACCATATATTAGCCTTTAGTGAGGATGGTAAATATAATTTATGGAAGCTCACATTCACATCCTGAACTGAATCAAAGTAAAACATGACATTAGCAGAGTCCCCCAATTCCTGTGACAGGATGTACCAACATTCTAAGTACCTGTTATTAATCTCATATGCCAAAAGTTCTAGAACCTCAAAGGTCTAAATGAGATGTTCCCATCTTTTCTTGAGTAATTTTGAATAGAGAGCTTGGCGTGTGAGGAAGGAACAAGCCAGATGGTTACGACTCTCATGGGCACCCAACTGAAGTCATAGTCAACAGAACAGAGGGCTTTAAATATTGTTATGCACTCATCTATGACTCTCCCTGGTATTATGGCAGTCCCCTATGCTCATCCCATGGAAAGAAAATAAGTTTGGTATTCCCAGAATAGGATGATGGTTACAAAGATGATATTCAGAAAATAAAAATACCTCTTCTAAATATACCTCTGAAACTTCACTTCTATAAATATTTCTCCTTGACCATGCAACACAAAGAAAAATATCTCTCTGACTTCTAAATGTTTTCTATTCAATAAAGAAAAACTTGCATTTAATAAATATTTATTATTTTATTAATTCATCCCCTTTAAAGGTTAAAATAAA
>CABHPP010083512.1:0-13462 GCA_902168425.1 Peromyscus attwateri
TTAGGCTTGAAAATAAGTTAGTCCATTCATTTATTCATTCAAAACAAAGTCTTGGTATGTGTACTATATGCATGAGTGTCTGCCAGGCATTGTAGGGAACGGAAGCTGAGGGAATAAGAACTGGTGCCAGGAGTACCTCCGCCTGTATGAGAGACTATGAATGCCAGCAGCCATGATAAAGGCTTGTGCGAGTGCAGATGAGGACAAATGTCACACACCAGGGGAGTCAGAAATTCCTCCATTCGGGATGCAGCTTTCACCTATATGCTCAAAACTGATTCCAAGGGAAAGAAAGACCGCTCCATTCATAAGAATGAACATCAGACAAGGCAGGGCATAAGAAATACAAAGCAGAGCGAGTACTCCACTTGCCTGGGCCTCTCAAGAGAGGAAGACAATGAGAACTAAACTAGGAAAGCATCTTTGGCCAAAGGGTAGTGTGCTTGGAACATCAGAGAGCCATGCTACTTGAACCAGCGCTCCAGTGGGTTTCTGGAAGTTTCTGAATAAGATTCGGGACTCAGCTTTGGTTTATTAGAGAAGAAACAAGAAGCATTTCTTTCCCTGAGGAAAAAAGGCAAAGGAAGAAAGCAGGTGAAATACAGAGAAATGTGTAAGTAGGAAAAACAGGAAATGAGCAAGCCACTTTAAATAAAATGGCCATTGTTCCCCGGCTAGTTGTGTGTCTCTGTGTTACTCACCATTTTCTGAAAATAGAGGCTTTTCTGATGAGGCCTAAGAGATGGATTAATCTTGAGGATAATGATAGCATTATTAATATTAATAATAGTAGTGAGTTCACACCTAGAGACTATGATTTGTCTAGTCACAGTATCTGAGTTTATGGTTTTATTGCTGTGAAGCAACACCATGACCACAGTAACTTATTTTTTCTCCCTGAGACAGGGTTTCTTTGTGTATCCCTGGCTATCCTAGAACTCACTCTGTAGACCAGGCTGCTGGGATTAAAGATGTGTGCTACCACTGCTCGGCTTGACCATGGCAACTCTTACAAAGAAAACATTTAATTGGGATGGCCCACTTACAGTTTCAGAGGTTCAGTCCATTGTCATCATGGCAGGGAGCATAGAGGTGTGCAGGCAGCCATGGTGCTATAGCTGAGAGTGAGTCCTACATCTTGCAGGCAACAGGAAGTTGACTAACTCACTGGGCAGTATCCTGAGCATACAAACCTCAAAGTCCCCACACACACAGCAACACACTTCCTCCAACAAGGCCATATCCACACCAACAAAGCCATACCTTCTAATAGTGCCACTCCCTATTATGGGGAGAGATTATGGGGGCCAATTACATTCAAATACCACATTCCACTCCCTGGCCCCCAGAAGCTTGCAACAATATCATAATGCAAAATTCATTTAGTTCAACTTCAAAAGTCCCCATAGTCTATCACAGTCTCAACAATGTTTAAAAATCCATAGTTCAAAGTCTCTTCTGAGATTCATGCAATCTCTTAACTGTAATCACCTGTAAAAATCAAAATCAAAAAGCAGATCACATACTTCCAACATATAATGGCACATGATATACATTACCATTGCAAAACACAGGGGCAGGAGCATAGTGAGGAAATACTGGACCAAAGCAAGACCAAAAACTAGCTGGGCAAACTCCAAACTCTGCATCTCCATGTCTGATATCAAAACATTCTTCAGATCTCCAGTTCCTTTCAGCTTTGCTGACTGCAACACACTTCTTTCTCTTGGGCTGTTTCCACTCCCTGTTAGCAGCTCTCCTCGGCAGGTATCCCATGACCTTGGCATATATAACATCTTGGATTCTCCAAGGCAATTCAGGCTTGGACTTCACCGATTCACGCAATGGCCTCTCTAGGCCTCCATTCAGGGACACTCCTGACACATGCCTGGCCTCAGAAGCCTTATTCCAAACATTCTTCTATCCTTAACTCTAAACCTAGAATCAAATCACATGACCAGAGATGCCAAGTTCTGCTGCTTGCTGGGGCTGAAACATGGTACCCTCATTCAATTATATCTTCACCAGTTTTCTGTCTTTCATAGCTTGGCTGTCCTGAAACTTGCTCTGTAGATCAGTCTGGCCTCAGACTGAGAGATCTGCCAGGCTCTGCCTTCTGAGTGCTGGGATTAAAGGTGTGCCCCACCATACAAGGCTCTAAGCTATTCTTTAGTTTTTTTCTCAAGTTTGAAACTTAGCTGGGTGGGATCTTGCCCTAAGGTCACTACTCCCTTTATTTCATTTCTTAATCAATTTTTCTCTTGAACATAGAATTTAGCTCTATTCTACTTCCTGGTACTCTTTTTCCCCTCAAAATTTACATTTTGTAATTTACCTTACTCAGCTTGCTCCTTTTCTTTTCAAATCTTCATTAGAGTTACTACTAACAACCACATGACAGAGTCTATACTAGACTGTTTTGAGATTTCTTCTGCCAACAGAATTAATCTAAAACTTTTCACTTTAGCCTCAAGCAGACTCTTGAGACAAGGGCAAAAGCAGCTACTTTCTTCACCAAAATATCACAACAATTTCTAGGCAATGCACCATACTAAAATTCTTCTCCTCTGAAACCTCTTGAGTGAACCCCCAACAGTTCAAATAACTCTTAGCACCATTGTCTTCCATGCTCCCACTAGTATGGCCCATTAAGCAGTGCTTAAAGTATTCCACTTCTTTCATAACCTAAAGTACCAAAGTCCAAATTCTCCAAACAAATACATGGTCAGCCCTATCACAGCAATACCCCAGTCCTTGGTACCGACTTCTGTCTGGGTTTTTATTGCTGTGAAGTGACACCATGACCATGACAACTCTTATAAAGAAAATATTTCATTGGAGTGGCTCCCTTAGAGTTTCAGAGGTTCAGTTCATTATTGTTATGACCAGGAGAATGGTGACATGCAGGCAGACATGGTGGGGTAACTGAGAGTCCTACATCTTACAATAGGAAGTCCACTAACTCACTGGACAGTATTCTGAGCATAAGAAACCTCAAAGCCCACATCCACAGTGACACACTTCCTCCAATAAGGTCATACCCACTCCAGCAAAGCCACGCCTCCTAATAGTACCACTCCCTCTGAGATTATGGAGACCAATTACATTCAAATTGCCACACACAGATTCATGGCCAAACAGTGGTGTCAGGTGTGGGTTACATTGTGTGGAGTGGCACTTAAACCCAGTCAGAAAGTGTCTGTTGATAATTCCTATGACACTGGCCACCAGTTAACATGTCTTGCCAAGTTAGCCATTTTTGTATCTTGAAGACTTCACATCTGGTAAGACTGATGGTCTTTTCTCAGTAGTTATGCATACTACTTTTCTCTTCCAGTAGTGTGCATAACACCTTCCACCCTTATGGAAGCTAGCCAGAAGAGATGATGCTTCCAAGTCAATACCAGTTTGATATCTCCATGTTCTATGTCTCAAGTATTTGGTATCTTCACCAATAGGATCTTGCTGCCAAGTGTAGTTGAAATTTACCTGTGTCCCACCCAGTCCACAGCTGCTCAGATCCAAGTAAACACTTAGAGGCTTATATTAATTAAAACTGCTCTGTCATTAGCTCAGGCTTACTACTGACTAGCTCTTACACTTAAACTCAGCCCATTTCTGCTAATCTATGTGTTGCCACGTGTTCCATGGCTTTCCTGTATGCCATTACATGCTGCTCCCTGGACAGTGGGCTGGCATCTCCTCACTCAGCCTTTCTCTTCCCAGAATTCTCTTTGTCTGTTTATCCCACCTATACTTCCTGCCTGGCTACTGGCCAATCATCTTTTTATTTATCAATCAATCAGAGCAACACATATTCACAGAATACAAAACATCCCACAGTAGCCAAGTTCTTGAGGATAACCAAAAGCTATGGCAATAGTCTGTAATGTTTGGGATACTGTGGGACTTCCCAATAACTTCAAAAGTGATCATTTATTCTTGGGACTGGGATTTATATATTAGTCTGTGGAACTAGCCAATGAGCAACAGCAAGATACTACAGAATTCTCAGTCCCTAAATTGGAAAGCAAAATCAAATTCCCTATTTCTTAGGCTTGGGGGTCATTGAAGAAAGTGGGGGGTGGAAAGACTTTAACTGCCAGAGGTGGATATGGTTCCAAAAACAGTGTCTTCCATACAAAACAGGGCAATAGTCCCATGAACTCACAGCAGTTGGGAAAGCATGCACACAATCTGCAACATCAAGCCAGACCAAATTCCAAAATGAAAGGAGAGATGGGCATGAATTCCCACCTCTAGCTATGGAGGTAATTGATAGGTAGTTGATAGCTGCTAGGAAAGGAAGAGTCAATACAGCTCCTGGTAAGGCTGCTACATTCCAGTGGGAGGCCACACACCCCAGAATATATTGGACTTGATGGGTATTCAAAAGAAAAAAAGAGGACACAAAGTTTGGTGGGTAGGAAAGAGGGGTGCATCTGGGAAAAGCAGAAGGAAGTGATGAATATGAACAAAATACATTGTAAAGAATTCTCAAAGAACTAATAAAAATTTTATTGGTTACTGCAAAGAACAACTGCATAGGGACAGAGAGAGGAAGTTAATCAGGAAAGAAACAGTCCTAAAAACTGACAGATTTGATAGAAATACACTAGATAAGAAAGCAGACTTTGCAGTGTCAGTCAGAAATATACTTTCAAAAGCAAGTGGCATCAGGATGTAAGAAGCCAGTGATCATATGCTAACGAAACTAACATTAATAGAGTAAGCCACAGGGATCCAATACAACACAATTAATATAAACATGAACAAATGTTAGGACAGTAACTCCATAGACAGGAAAGGAGAGAGACACTGGAGACCACAACCATTTTGTGTGTTACTATGATGAGCAACATGAAGATATCTGGTTAATTGCATTAACAAGTCAGAGCACCACAGGGAAGGAACGCTCTAGGAAATTGGTGGGAAAGTCTCTAATGGAAGATATAAATGAAATAACGTAACTTTGAAAGACAATTCATAATTTAAATGAGATGAAAGTTGGGAAAAGTGGAAATTACATACAGCTATTCACTCAAAGCAGATAAAAGATGAATTTCAAGCAACATAATCATGATTGCATCCACTTAAAGGTTCTTTAACAGTTTTATATATGCAATTTTGATAACTTTATAACACAATAGTGTCTTTCTAAAGACCAGGAATTTTGTGGCAGTTCTTCTTTCCATTTCTGCAGTTCACAATATACTGACAACTCTCAGCTGCCCAACTCTCATCCTGAATTATCTAGGTATAAATAACAGCAACAACAACAATTACTACTACCACTAATAATAATAATGATAATAAATCTATCTTCGAAGAACACATTCTTAAACCTCTGAGTCTAACTCTTATTCAGGAATTCAATGTTAAGCTAGAAATATTGGGAGCTGATACTTTCTGTAGAGAAAAGCTGATGCCTTTGATTTTACAAACTATCAATTTTAAAGAATCAAACCTGATGGAAAATTCCCTTTAAGAATGTAGAGTGTGGGTTGGGGTTGTGGCTCGGTTGGTTGTGTGCTTATGAAAGAAGCTCAGGGTTTGCCCTCCAGTGTTGCACAAGCAGAGTGTGGCAGTGTCACCCGCAACCCAGCACTGGGAGGTGCAATCAAGTATCCACAGCTCCCAAAATAATGCCCAGTAAAGTTTTCTGAGATTATAGAGTTGTCCTGTTTGCATCATCCAACCTAGTCACCACGGACTACAGGGAGCTATTACACCTGAAATGTGGCAAGCGTGATTTTAAACTGGGTTTTGATTTCTGCTTTATGTTTACTTGAATTTTTAATAGCTACCTATGGCTAGTGGCTTCTAGGCTGGGGGAAATGGACCTGAGTATAAACACTCACTTGCAGACTCTATCTGAAAGATTTGGTAACAACAGAACACTCTATTAACATCTCTCATGGGAGATCAACAAAGGCCTACCATTAACAACTTGTTCATGGAAGACTAAAGTCCCACCTGCTAGTGGGGGTGCAGTTACGTTTTCCTGGTAATCAGTGGAACAAGCAGACAAGGCGGGACGGCTCCCACACCCAGCGCAAGTCGGCAGCTCGCACCAGACATCCTTGTTAGTGTATGCTAATGATTTCCATTTGATGCTCACTAAACACCAAAACCTATCATAGAACAAAAAGTATAAACACAAGGTTCAATAAAGCCCGTCAGGCTTTTAATAAGACACATGGGAACATACTAATCCAGATTTCTGTAGGCAAATTCTTTATAAAAGGTTAATCAAAGTGCTGGGCAATGTGGCAACATCTGCATCAGGATCAGCATTATTTTTTTTTTCAAGAAAGCTGAACATCTGTACAGGGGCCAGATCGCTCCGTGGGGAGAACTCTGAGCCTTAAAACAGGAAGATTTGCAGCTGCACGGACTGTGCTTATGTTAACAGGCTTCTCCTTGGCAGCTACTTCTAAATCACAGTGACATTTTAGGGGGGGGAAAGACGGGGGAAAAAAAACCACCTTGATGCCCTGATGTTTAGTATTTCTCCTTACAAAAATAAAGATCTGAACATGGCTTACTCTGTAATAACTAAATACTTCCTTCCCCTGTTAAATTTTTGAAAAGGAAAAGGTTTGAGATTGTATCATCAAAATAACAAGGTTTAAGTGGAAGTATTTTCATCTTATTATACGTACTCTCTTTAAAAGGTGCAAAGTGCCTCGCTGCTGGCATCTGGCTGAACAGCTGGAAAGCAAAGCCTGCCGTGTCATCCTTTTTGCGATTTACCACAACCTTAGTTCTGATCACATGCTACATACTCAAAAAAAAAAAAACTATAATACCCCAGTGGTTTTTGTTTCTTGCTATGACTTCTTCAAAATAAATCATATTCTTTTTTTTTTTTTTTTTTTTTTTGGTTTTTTCGAGACAGGGTTTCTCTGTGTAGCTTTGCGCCTTTCCTGGAACTCACTTGGTAGCCCAGGCTGGCCTCGAACTCACAGAGATCCGCCTGGCTCTGCCTCCCAAGTGCTGGGATTAAAGGCGTGTGCCACCACTGCCCAGCAATAAATCATATTCTATTCACATCACTAAGAGGAAATTTTAAATCATACAGAATGTCGGTGATGTCATGAAGGATCAGGCAGGGTTTCCATCACACACCTTTAACCTATATTGTACTTATATAAAATCATGCTTCTCATTCAGGAAAAAAAGGTCATTTCCATTACCAAAAGTCTTATTTCCATCTTCCAAACATATAGTATGTAACATCAGAGAATGTTTAAATAATCTGAAAGGTAAATTCCCTACAAATGGTCAGAGGTAACAAAACAATATAGTTTATTCTATCTTATATAATTATATATAAGCTTATACCTGTGGTCTTCTTTCACAAAACTGTAACTTGAATGCTGTTTCCAACAACTCCTTCACTAGTCTATATTTATCTATTTACATTAACTCCTCCAGGACAAGAAAATTACTTTTTCTTCTTTTGACTTAAAGTATTGCTTGTCAACAAAAATAACACTGCAATAACCTCAGCCATTCTGAACTGTTACCTTGCACTGTACATTAGGAATATAAACACATAGAAATTGCCTGAAATACCAAAAAAAGGGGGATCAAAATACCTATATTGAAACTGTTCTGAAATTAACCCAAATGCTGTATAGGTAACAAATAAGGATCATGATAGTAATTTCCTAAATAACCACTTGGGTTTGAATAACATTTACAAGTAATTCTTTGTATAGCATTCTCTCTGTAGGGAATATGGCATAGAGAAAAAGGGGGACAGAATGAATGCAAATTTCAGCTTCACCAAATCCATCTCAGCTTGAAAACCAAAAAATCATCATGCCATTCCACTAGACATTAACAGCTTCATTATTGGTTCTCTAAGCCACAGTGTCTCTGTACACTGAACTATTATTTAAAGATATTGCCAACACCATGCAACTCCAAGACTCTTGAAAATTCCAGGTAAGCAAGGTGTGGTCTGTGGATAACTAACATCCTCCACAGTCCCTGTCCTCAGTTTACAGAATTTCTAATGGAGACCAAGAGACCTTCACTCTCCTGTGATCCTGTGAACTCTCATCTCTATCAGCCACCATGAAGTGCCTAATTCAATAGAGTTCAATAACTACTTGTCACACAACAACACATTTCTGATAAGCTGGCATACTGCATTTGTGAAAGTAAATGAAGTCCTGATGAATGTGAATTGTTGACATGGATGAGCATAGTCATGTCAAGAAGTCAATGCTTCAGACCCATGGGAATGTCAAAGCCTGCCCCATCAGACTCAGAAGGACGGCAAAGCCCACTTTGGTCCAGTAACAGATGTTCTGAACAACTGACCTTTAGCTGAAACCAGTGTATGAAGAAACTACTAAGCATAGTTTCCTTCTCCCAGATGACTGCAGCCTGAAACTGCTCCCCTATAGAGACAGAGGCCTGCACAGACTCACTCAGCTGTCACCTCCTCACCCACCTGGTGGTAAATAATAAAGGTGCAGACATTCTGAGCAGTTGGTGTGTCTCCATCAGAGGATATGCCCCACCCAATCACAGCTTTTCTCTAAATGTGTCTCTGGCTGTCCTTTCTTTATTCCCTATCACCTGCCACATGTCATCTAACTAACAAAGCAAGCCATTGTTTTCAGATTGCTAGATTCATACCTAGAAGCCAAAATTAACTGTTACTTTAAAGTCAGGTAAACCAAGGTTGGAGACATGGCTCAGCAGTTAAGAGCACTTGTTACTCTTGCAGAGAACTCAGATTTGGTTCCCAGCTCAAAACCCCCATAACTAGTTTCAGGAGATCAGATGTCCTCTGCAGGCTTCAGCACAAATGCAATGCACATACTTATTCAGGCAAAATAGTCATGCATATAAAATAAAAATAAATAAAACTTTAAGGGGCTGAAGAGATGCCCTAGTGGTTAAGAGTATATACTTCTCTTCCAGAGGACCTGAGTTCAGTTCCCAGCACTCTTGTTAGGTAGCTCATGCATGCCTAAAACTTCTGCTGCAGAAGGATCCATTGTCTTTAACCTCCAGGGACACTGCACTCATGTACACAGATACACAAATAACTAAAGAATGAAACAAAAATTTTAAATATAGTATGAACCTTCACACACACACACACACACACACACACACACACACACACACACACGTTTCTATGACTTTTGAAGACTTCATATTAACATCACACAAGAGTGTGTCCTAAATTCACTTTCAGAGAATACCACTCTCAAATCAGTTATTGGGCATTTTATAACACAAGTGGTCCATGACCATTGAATTTTAGAAACAACAAGTTCTTATATATTCACAATTTCAGAAGTCAAGGTTGTCTCAAAGTAGTTTCCCAGGGGGAAAAAAAAATGCAGCATTGCTCTTAACATCTTGTGATACAGCTTTTCATGGAACACCAGTTTGACAAATGGGACAAAGTTATGTGATCATTTACTCAATAAATATTGGCTGTATGAAAAAGAATGTTGTTTTCTTTGAAATAAAAAAATCAATTACTCACATCTTCCCGGATAGTGAATCAAATCATTACTTTCTATTGGATTCATTGGGATGAAATCCTGCCTAAATGCACCTTTCAAGTCAATCATGTTCCTGTTTCTGACTGCCTAGCAGCACTTCTTCCTCCAGCTTTATAACAAAACAAAACTGCACAAAGCCTTGTTTCCTCATTGGATCCAATTCTTCCTCATTGGATCAAACATTATAGTTTCTGAGAATACGCTTGTTAAATAAATGCATTTACCTTAATCTCTTTTTCAAACACCCAATATTTGTATTAAAATTGAAAGTTTATTATTGAGGTGAGTGTGGAGGTGAGTGTGGTGATGTGTATCTACATTCCCAGCATGCAAGAGACAGGCAGGAGGGTTGTTGTGAGTTTGAAGCCAGCCTAAGTTACAGGATGAGTCCCTGGTCGATCAGAGCTACAGAGTGAGACTGTCTCAAAGTTTATTATAAAACTAAACTCAAAGGAGACACAGAGATACTTCATTGTCCTAAGATTCATTCAACTTCTCCTTAACACAAAGATCCTCCTTAGTTCATACTCAACACTAAAGAAAATAACAGTCCTATCTCAAATCATAGACCATCCCAAGAACATTGAGAAAACAGAGGTATCTCCTTCTAAGTCCTTACCTAATCACCAACACTGTGAGACCCTGGCTGGAAACATCCAGACTTCATTCCAGTGTCACTGGGTAATTATCATTTAACAAACAGATATCTCAAAAACAAACAGACAGACAGATATCTCTCAGATTGTTCTGAGAATGAACCACAGAAGATCCATAGTCTATGGAAGAAAAAAAATAAGGTAAGTAAAATATAGACTTGTATGGTAGCAAATACTTAAAAACTTAGAATGCATAGGTAGCACCAAAGGATACAAACTGTCTTGGATACAGGTTTGGAAGTTTCTGAATGGGCCTCAGAGAAAATTAAGCTGCTGAACAAGTGCTAAGAGAAGCAAGGCAATAAGCTAGGTCAAATGGGGTTGGGGTTATCCAGCAGCAGAACATGCCCTGGAGTAGACAGCCTTCAGAACCATCAGTCAGGAGGTTAGCATGAATGGAGCTAGGAGGTAATACATGAAGTCCAGGATGAAGTTCTATTGTGTGGACTTAACAGGTCATCGTTATGACTTTAGCTTTTTTTCTAAGGAAGATGGGACACCATAAGTGTTTCTGAGCATAAGTAAGAAATGCTCTGTCTTCTACTTCAGTGGTATTACTCAGGCTTCTGTGAATAGATCTGAGGATGTGAAGACAGCAGAAAGAGGAAAGCCAACTCAAAGGTTCCTTCTAACAGAAGAAAGAAGTAATGGTATCTCTGACCAGAGCTGAGAGAGATTCAAAGAGCTCCTAGGTGAAAACCAGTTCATGACTAATTCCACTCTTACCATGACAAATGCCTGGAATACTAAATCTACTACAGACCATTCACACGTCACAGTGCCCTTGCTACATCACTCTTCTATTGTATTAAATACAATTCTCTTGCCCCTCTGTGCTGAAATGTGATATTTTATTTGTATGTTAATAAATAAGTTTGCCTGGAGATCAGGGGTCATAGTCAGCCATAAACAGAAGTCAGGTGGTGGTAGCACACGCCCTTAATCCGATCACATGGCAGGCAGAGTCTCTGTGTGTTCAAGGACACAGCCAAGCGTGATAACACATGCCTTTAATCCCAGTACCAACCATAGAGACCTGGAATTCTGTATAAACAGGCAGTGATGAGGAAGTGAGGTGGCTGGGCTTAAAGCCAATGAGAAGACAGAACAGGAAGGCAATAAAGGCGCAAGTTAGACAGGAAGAGGCTCTCTTGGGAAGCTACGGCGACGTGGTGAGCTACGGTTAGCTGGAGGTATTGCTCTGCTTGCACCCCTGTATTTGGCTCTGTGTTTCTTACTAATAAGACTGTTGAGAAATTCGTCTACACCCCTCATCATATTTCCTTGGCCATCTCATCTATTAAACCCATTAATACTACTAAGGAAATGGACTCTTCATTATCCTTTTTCATATTATGATTTTTTTCTCATCTATTCAGATTTCCTAATCTTAAGGTTTTTTATTTAATTTCAAAAATAAGGTTCCAAATGAAACTGTATTGATATACTAGTTGTATCTTGTATCTTTTAATATTTTAATAATTTTTTCATTTAACATGTTTCTTCATCAAATTATACTTTGTCATTTGCATTTATATTTTTGTGTTCAGGTATATATTTCAGGCACAGATCACCTGTGGAGCTTTTAAAAAGGTTTGCTTGGCCCTAGCCCCAAGCTTCTGATACAGGAATCCTAAGAATGTATAATTTTTTCCTTTTCTTTTTTTTTCTTTTTTTAAAATTTATTTCTAAATTTTTTTTTCATTTTACATGCCAATCTCAGTTCCTCCCCTCCCCTTCTTCCACCCTGCCTCACCTCCCTCCATCCACTCCTCAGAGAGAGTAACACCTCTCTTGGAGAGTCAACAAAGTCTACCATACTAAGTTGAGGCAGGACCAAGCCTATTACCTCTATGTCAAGGCTGAGCAAGGTATCCCACCCTAGGGAATGTGCTCCATAAAGCCATTTTACACACCTAGGATAAGTCCTGGTCCCACTGCCAGGGGCTCCCCAAACAGATCTAGCCACATAACTGTCACCCACATTCAGAGGACCTCGTTCAGTCCCATGCATGTTCCCCAGCTGACAGGCCAGAGTCCATGAGCTTCCACCAGCTTGGGTCAGCTGTCTCTGGTTTTCTGCATCATGAACTTGACCTCACTTGCTCCTGTGATCCCTCCTCCTTCTCTTCAACTGAAGTCTAGGAGTTCAGCCCAGTGCTTGGTTGTGGATCACTGCATCTGCTTCCATCAGTTACTGGATATAGATTCTATGGATGACAATTAGGGTAGTCATTAATCTGATTATAGGGGAAGGTAAGTTCAGATACCCTCTCCATTATTGCTGGGAGTCTTAGCTGGTGTCCTCCTTGTGGATTTCTGGGGATTTTCCTAGCACCAGTTTCTCCCTAAGTCCCTAATGGTTTCCTCTACCAAGCTATCTCCTTCATTGCTCTCAGCAGTTTACCAGAAAATTGGGAATCAACCTACCTCAACACCACTATTGGGCACATACCAACTACCAGCAATACCACTATTGAGCATATACCCAAAAGATGCTCAGTCATAACACAAGGTCACTTGCTCAACCATGTTCATAGCAGCATTATTCAAACAACCTAGATGCACTTCAACCGAAGAACAGATAAGGAAAATGTGATACATTTACACAATGGAGTATTACTAAATGGTAAAAAAAAAAAAAAAATGACATCATGAAATTTGTAGGCAAATGGGTGGAACTAGAAAGAATCATCCTGAGTGAGGAGTGAGGTAATCCAGACCCAGAAAGACAAACATGATATGTATTCACTCTTAAATGATTATTAGATGTAAAGCAAAGGATAACCAGACTACAATCCACAATCCCAGAGAAGCTAGGTAAAAAGTAGGACCCTAACACATGGAGGGCCCCAGGAAAGGAAAACAGTTAAGATCCCCTGGGTAAACTGGGAGGGGGAGGTGAAGAAGGGAAGGGATGGGGGATGGGAACAGGAGGGACTGAGATGGCCAAGTGGAGGGAGGGACAGAGAACAATGTGCATTTTTAAGAGATTCCACATGATGGTAATGGTACTGGTCCAGGGGACCCCTGGAATATAGCACACAGGCTTTAAACTTCTTAGTTACTTAACTTTGAAGCTCTAGCTTCACATCTATAAAATGGGCATAACTACCTTTTTTTTTTTATTATTAATGCCCGACTTTAGCTTGGCTTATATCTTGCCAGCTTTTCTTTTTTTATTATTATTAAGAAATGTTTTATTCATTTTACATACCAATCACAGATCCCCCTCTTCCCTCCTCCTGCCCCTCCAGCCTCCCC
>CABHPP010083515.1:0-18818 GCA_902168425.1 Peromyscus attwateri
TTTAAAAAAATGCCTGATGGGGCAATGTTTTTAAATCTAGTAAAAAAAATTTTTTTTCTATAGCTGAAGCAACTCCTATTATAAGCTTGGCTCTTATATGTAACAAATTGGGTCCTCTTGAATATTCAAATGCTGTTTAAGAATATATTTATGGGGGGCTGGAGAGATGCTGCAGTGATTAAGAGTGTTTATTGTTTTGCAGAGGACCTGGGTTCAGTTTCCAGCACCCACATTAGGTAGCTCACACCCACCTGTCACTCCAGTTCCAGGTGAACTGATTGTCTCTTCTGGCCTCCATGGCCCCTGCACAGGTGGTAGACTGTCAGTTAGATGTGTTTGAAGCTGGGAGCTGTTCTGGACGGCAGTGTTGGAGTAGCCGATTACCACACTGAACATACTGGTTATGCCTCCTGTGCCGTCAGGGGATGAGCGTGAGTGCCTTTCAACTTCACCCTTGTCCTATTTTTATCATAGCTTCTTTCGCTTTTAACACATGAATTGGCAGACCTCTGCTGTCTCCCTCAGGGTACAGCCTAGCTTCTCGTTAACTGAATTCTCCACCCCTCATTAGTTTGTAAATCTCATTTTGTTTTACCTCCTCTCTTTCACTGTTGCAGAAGTTAATTAGACTTTCACCTAGAGCTCAGAGCCAAGCTTTATTTCCCAACTTACTTGCAATTACTGTGGCTGTCCACGTGACTGTGTCCAGGCCAATGACATAGGAGCTCCCAGCCCCCTCTACATCCCAGCTCCAGCCTCCCTGACCTTCTGCTTATGCAGAGCAGTGGGGCTGTGTTTGGAGTCACCGGCCGAGGATGGAGGAGAAACGACGGAGGAGTCTGGGGATGAAGAGCTGTGGGCTGATCAGGAACATCCATTTGGGCTTAACCCAAAACAATTATTTCTTGTTAAAAACTTTTGTTAGCATTTATAAATTATACCTAATAATGGGCTCCACTATGACTTTTCATACATGTCTATGATGCATTTTTATCATATTCACCATTTTGTCCCCCTCACACTCCTGCTGACACCTTTCCCCTTCCCAGTTAATAGCTATTCTCCATTGTGCCTGTGTGTGTGCATGTGCGTGCGTGCGTGTGTGTGTGTGTGTGTGTGTGTGTGTGTGTGTACCCCAATGAGGGGAAAACAAATTTTAATTGTGATGTCAGAGCAATTATTCACGTTTTGGGGATTGTTTGAATTAAAATGCCTACTAACTTCTATTTCTTGTCATTTTAATGAAAATTCTTCAAGCTAGTGATAACTGTAAAAAACAATTTTGAAAATTCATACACTGTTAGTCAGCACTGTGTAGTTTACACCCATTCTGGTAACCACCAATAGAACACATGTTGTGTTCAGCCAGCCACCCTGGCCATCTCATGAAAACCAGACCAACGTTGTTAATTCTTTTCTAGTGTGAACTAATGCCATGAGACATGTACATCTTTTTAGACAACTTTTTAAGCACCCGATAAAGCAAAAACCAATAGCCCATTTGGCCTTAAATCACTTAACACTATTCATGAAATAAAAATAAACTTATTGGTACAAATATTCAAGGCTTTAGAATCCCTAAGGTCCTAGCAAACAGGAAACTGCCTGAGACAATGGGCCGTACTCATAACAGACAAAACAAATGCCAGCCAGCCAGCGAGCGGTTCGGTTCTTCGTGAGGAGACCGCAGTGAAACATCTGGAAGCATCAACATCTTGTCTTTCTTCTGAAAAGAATGAAATTCTTAGCATTCTTCAGGCAGGTTGGTATACTGAAGACAGCAATGAGGCCTCTAGTTTTGTCTTCTCCCGAGCTTCCTTCAGCCTTGGTGTTTGAGGTTGCTAACGGTTACAGGCTTCTCTGTTGTGTTGGTTCTGTCTTCAGGCACTCACTGGCGTCCCAGTCACTGTTTCCCTTTCCTCTTCTACAGCAACTGCCCTCATGTGGGCAGCTGCCCAGGAAGCTTTTCATCTCTGTGGAGTGACAGACACTAGATTTTGAAAATGAAATCGATGAGTGGATTTCTTTCAAAGTGAATTTATCTAATCCCCCTGCCCTCAAATGTCAAACTTAAACCTCTGTTCAGTGTTCATGAAAAGAACATAAGGATGATAAAAATGGGCTTCAGGAGAGGGAAGAGAGGAGAGTGGTGGGTAGTTTGGTGGACACGCTGGAGTGAATTCGGTGTACGTCAGCACGCATCTGTGAGAAAACCTTCCTTACACGGCTGTGTTAGGTGGAAGCGTCTATAAGAAGCAGAACCTGACAGGAAGTGACTTCTCAACCTGAAGCTAGAGAAGACAGTCAATGGTGATTCCATTTTTCAGCTCAGGGATGGGACAAGGTCAATCTAACATCATGTCATCTTCCTGTACTTTTCCTGGTGATAGGATGACTGCCACAAGAAAGCCGCTATAGCTCCGGGCTGTAGCTGGAGTTTTCCTGCCTGGCCCACAGTCAGGGCAAATCTGTCACCCGCCAGTCCCACAGACGCTCAGACCCAACCAAGTAAACACAGAGACTTACATTGTTTAAACTGTTTGGCCTAATGACTCAGGCTTCTAGCTATCTAGTTCTTACATCTTAAATTAATCCATTTCTATAAATCTATACCTTGCCACATGGCTCGTGGCTTACCAGCATCTTCACATGCTTCTTGTCATGGCAGAAGCTGGCAGTGTCTCCCTCACTCAGCTTCCTGTTCTCTCAATTCTCCTCTCTGTTAGTCCTGCCTATACCGGGCACCACACCATCTTTAGGGAAAGAAGAGAAGGGGTTACAGTGACAGCATTCCCCTTTTGTCAGTAAAGCAAAAGTTTCTATGTATCACTCTGTCACGTGGCCTTTTCTGGTCACCAGAGAGGCCAAACTAGAGAGTATTTAAGAACTGGAGCTCTCCGTGTGAGAACAGAAAGGGCATGGCTGGTGTAGCCACACAAGGAGAATGACCCAAGAAGATGGGTCAGGCCACGTTGCTTTTATCACAAGGGATTCTTGACGATAAATTATGCTGTCCAGCATGCTTTTTGAAGCCTGTGTTCACTGAAGAGCCCTGACTGGAACTTTACATGTTAGAGACAATAACTCTCTACTTTCCCATCCTCCTCAAACAAATAGTCCCAGTGAAGACTTGCGGGGTGTCCCTTTCCACTATGGGAAGATGTGTCACTGTGGTTGGTTTAATAAAGAGTTGAATGGTCAATAGCTAGGCAGGAAGAGGTTAGGTGGGACTTCTGGGGACAGAGAGCTCTGGGAAGAAGAAAGGAGGCGTCACCAGCCAGACACAGAGGAGGCAGGATGGGTAGCACAGAGTAAAGGTAACCGAGCCATGTAAAAGAACGTAGATTTTAAAATACGGGTTAATTTAAGTTATAAGAACTAGTTAGGAATAAGCCTAAGCTAAGGCCACGCTTTCATAATTAATCATAAGTCTCTGTGTGTTTTTTGTGAGCTGGCAGCCCAAGGAAAAATCTGTCTACAGTGAAGACTTGCCTAAATGGTACAGGAAAACGCTCCAGGTTATCCATGAACTTGGATGAAGAAAATCCTGCAGGTTTCCAGTAAGAAGTAGGTCTACAATGGTCCAAGCAAGCAATGGCCACTGCTTTCCCAGCTGGAGAACCTCTAGCTTGGACTCCATTTTATTATTATTTTTTAATCTGTATATGTATGTATATGTATGGTGTGTGTGTGTGTGTGTGTGTGTGTGTGTGTGTGTGTGTGTGTGTGTGTGGTGTGTAGGCGTGAACATGTCACACCCCAGGTGTTGAGGTCAGAGGATAACTTTGGGTGTCAGGCATCACCTTCGACCTTGTTTGAAACAGGGTCCCTTGTTCACTGTTGTGAACGCTAGGACAGCTAGCCTTAGTACCTCCAGAGGTTTTCCTGCTTCAGCCCCCATAAGAGCCTTGAGAGTGCTGGGATTACAGATGCACACACATCTGGCTTCACATGGGTTTGGGGAGCTGAACTTGGATCCTCATGCTTGCCCAGCAAGTGACTGACACACTGAGCCGCCTCCTTGGCCCTAGCCTGTATTTTATTATCATCCAAGGGAAGCACAGCCGTATCCTGGTTAAAAAGGAGCTGTAGTGGTGTTTGCTCCGCCCATCACCTTGGGCTATACGGTGCTTCCTGCCTTTGACCTCTTATAAGGGAAGGGAGAAGGATCACATGCCCCTTCTCCCTGCTCCTGCCTGTGAGGTGGATTCGCTCCTGGTCAGATCAGAGGACGAATTCAGCTGTCTACTCCGTTCTGTATTCATGAGTGCATTTCCTCAATTTATATTTTAATAAATTCTGTTACCCATTTAATAGACTCATGTGGATTGATTGTAATGAGGAGCCATGGCCACACCCACTCCCACTCCACGCCCCGCCCCCAGCTGTCCCAGAGCAGTAAATGTCAGGGAGTGGAAACTTGGCTGGAGCAGGCCCACTCCCTTCTCAGGCACCTAGACACCCCACATGCTGAGAGCTGAGACGTGTGTCTGTAATCACAGTTACATTCTGGGACCATCCGCAGGCAGTCCAGCAGTTTCTGCTCTGTGATATCTTGTGATATTTAAGCAAGGGAATGATGACAGAGCAGTCCCTGGCTCCAGAACACCTCTGTAGGACGGGAATAAAGCCTGGCAGGGGAGTGAGGACCGAGAGGCAGAAATTAGGTGCGTGTGGCCTGTTGTCCACAGTGAAGTGTTCCAAAAAGATTTCATAGTCTTATGAAATGTTCTTCCCCCAAGAAAAAAGTCTGAAGGGAAGACTTGTCTTTCAGGCTGGAGTCCACTTTAGAAGGTGAAGAGGACAGATCCCTGATGCCTGCGACACTGTACCTGAACCTTGGGAACACGACACTAAGTAAAGTAATGCAGACTCTTAATGGCCAGCTCCCAGATTTGCTCCAGGGCAAATAAAAAGAATGCCTCAGAGCAGTGAGAGTTTAGGAAACTTTTTTTCCCCCGAGGCAGGGCTTCTGTGTTGTACCTTTTCGCCTTTCCTGGATCTCGCTCTGTAGACCAGGCTGGCCTCGAACTCACAAAGATCTGCCTGGCTCTGCCTCCCGAGTGCTGGGATTAAAGGTGTGCGCCGCCGCCGCCGCCGCCGCCGCCGCCGCCGCCGCCGCCACCACCACCACCACCACCACCCGGCATAAAAGCCATCATAGTTTGTTTTTTTTTTTTAGCTGAAGATCGAACCCAGGGCCTTGTGCTTGCTAGGCAAGTGCTCTATCACTGAGCTAAATCCCCAACCCCAAGAAACTTTTTTAGCTGAGGGTATTTAGAAATAAGTTTCTATCTATCTGACTGGTAAAATAAGGAAATACACACACTTTCTGATGGTGACTTTCTCTTTTACTTCATCTTAAAAATGGTCTCTGACTCTGTCTCCACACAGCTACATGTTTTCACACTGCTACATTCTATACATACAGCTATATATCTTTCTTTACATACATACTGTTAGAATTCCTAGCCACTCCCCCAGCTACATGACCGCACATGTGCTGTCCAGCAGCCAGGCAAGATGTGCTGCGTGATCATGTAATTTGTGTGCAGCGTGACCACATAACCTGTGCACATGCATGGCTTAGCTGCTTAGGCCCATATGCAATGCTGGGGCAGGGGTGACCCATAAAAGCAGGTTCCGCCCACTCTTCCACCCTCCTGTCCACACGGGTTGTTTCCATAGGCCTATGCACCTTTTCCTCCTCTTCCCTTTCCTTAATAAACTCTTTAGTGGGTTTCGTTGCACCTAGTGTTTCTCTCACACAGTGAACAGTGCCACATGATAAATTACACAGACGGCCATACGTCTCTGTACACAGTTACATCTATTTTCACATGGCTACGCATCTTTCTTTTACATGCATTTCTCTTCTACGTCTCTTTTTTGTGGTAGCTTCATCTCCTTTGCCTCCACACAGTTACAATTCTCCACACAGCCACAGCTGTGCATCTCATTTACATAGCCCTCTCACCATGTAACACTTTACACAGTTCCTTCACACTCTCAGACAGCTCTTTACGTGGTTCCTATGCGTAGCAGCAGCTCTTTCACACAGCTTTCTCTCTCACACGCTCACTCACACACATGTATTTCTTATACATCATTCACTCACTCTTTGCCCACTCTCATTCATTTATTCGCTCACATTTCTCTCGCCTTCCCTAGCGCTTCTTCTTCTTCTTCTTCATCTCTCACTCAGCACACTCAGCACACATACACTTCACTCACATTCTGCAGAGCTTCCTCCTCTACAATGTCACTGCCCTCTCTTAGCTAACACTGCACAGTTACGTGTTACATTTTCAGGGTCCGACCCGTTCTCATAACACATGTAAGTCACACAGTTTCTCTCAGGCTAGGAAGGTCGTGCTGACCAACAGTGAGTAAGCTCGGCTAGGCACGTAGCTCTAAGTTGATTAGGGTTCCCAGACAGAAAAAGACACTGAAATTCAGGACTAAACAGTAACAGTTACTTGGCAGAACGTTGAGTGGTAGGGGTCCGTGCAGTCAATTACAGCAGAGGGTTTATGTCTCAATGTAAACACCCTGACCTTGATTTAGCAAAGAGACACTTGGGAATTTGCCCTTGTGTATTTTATTTGCAGGGGCAGCTTAGTCTGTTTTGAATTTGTTCTGAAGTCTAAAATTAACTGTCGTTGTGACTGAGAATACTGTTACTTCCCTGTGTCAGTAAAGAAGAATATTCTGGTATTATTTCTATACAACAGAATTATACAGTTTAAGCAGAAATCATCTTCCTGACCATCCACAGCCATAAGTGTGCCCAAAGATGTAAAGCACATTACCCATGGGCCTTGGGAAGAACCCACAGCTGTTCTTCTTAGGGAGGTAAGTGGCGGCGGCACCTGAGAAAGTTACAGACAGAAGCAACCTGTGATGTCATTAACAGGCAGTGCCTTCATGGCTTTGCCAGGTGGGGCTCCCCGACAGGTGGGTCGACCTGTTAAATACTAGTTGTCACCTGCTGCGGATTTCCATGGCCTCTGGTAAAGCCATTGCTACCAGCAGCTCTGAGCAGTGAAAGAAACCAGATAAAAAGGCCACCTGTCATCCAATCTCATTCACGAGGCATGTCCGTAAAGGCAGAGCATAAGAGACTGAAAACGAGTTCACATTACCAGGAGCTGGGAGAAGGAAAGCATTCAAGGAACTTGGTAGTGGGTGTGGGTACCTGGTAGTGGGTATGGGAAGCTGACAGTGGGTGTGGGTAACTCATAGTGGGAAGGTTTCTTTCTTTAGACCTTGCTTTTCTGAATGCTTCCATTGAACAAATGAAAATGATTGTCACAAACATTGCAACTGATAGATTGCTATTCACAATATACAAGAGTTTTCCCAACTTTTAGAGTCCTGGTAAAATATAGGATTTACTATCTTAGCTATGTATTTGTTGTTTATGTGTTTGAAACCAAGTCGTGCTGTGGAGCGTTGGCTGGTCTCGACCTTGCAGTTCTCCTGTCTCGTCTTCTCCCTTGGCCCCGAGGCCAGCATACTGTAACCATTTCTAAGTATACACTTCAGCAGAATTATCTGCGTGGTATTGTGCAGTCTTGGTAACTGTATGAAATTGCAGCTGTATCCCTATTAACCACCTCCCAGTTCGGACCTCACCCACCCCACCCCACCCCACCCCACCCCACCCCCAGCAACCACCATTTTCTTACCAGACTTGGTGACTGTGAGCAGCTTGTGTCAGCGAGTCTTACACTATCTGTCTTTTTATGACTGGTCTTTTTTACTTAGTACATTCTCTCTCTCTCTCTCTCTCTCTCTCTCTCTCTCTCTCTCTCTCTCTTATTTAACTTTATTTTACATGCATTGATGTGAAGGTATCAGATATCCTGGAACTGGAGTTACAGGCAGTTGTGAGCCACCATGTGGGTGCCGAGAATTGAACTCTGGTCCTCTGGAAGAGCAGCCAGTGCTCTTAACTGCAGAGCCATCTCTCCAGTGCCATGTGGCCTCTTGTTAGGTGATGAAAACTTTCTGGAATGGGAAAGTGGCGACCGTTGTACAGCAGTGGCTGTGCTCAGCAGCACACAGTCTTCCTTCCCTCTTTCCTTTTTGTGGAGACAGGGTCTCACTATCTGGAACTCACTCTGTAGGCCAGGCTGACCTTGAACTCACAGAGATCTGCCTAGCTCTGCCTCCCAAGTGCTGGGATTAAAGTCAATGCCTAGTCATTCATGAATTGAAGCATTCTTGCCATGACGTCAAGGCTAGCCTTGAACTTCTGGGCTGAAGGAATGGGACCCTACTGGCTTTGCCTCCCAAGTGGCTTGGTATATGCAATTGTAAAAGGTGAAATTTAAACTCCGTTGCATATATCTTAATGAAAATGCTTTTCAAAGCCCACATACAGGAGGATGGTTATCAAAAAGTAAAACCCACAGATTCACAGACGTTAGAGGAGCCCAGGATCAGTGACACTGAATAGAGCAGCAGAAACTGCGTGAGGCTTGAGATCAGGAAGCTGGCTGATGAGCCAGCCAGTCGTTCCTGGCCTCACCTTCCTTTTCTGTAAATAAAGTATGTAGATTCGAGAACCCTAAATTGTCCGCCTTCTGGACTTGATGACTGATATTTGTTTCTTTTTATGTTCCCTTAGCCTCTTCAACTCCCTCACACCCTGCTTGCCAGACTTGGATCTGGAAGCCTTGCCTTTGTCCCAACACCGGCAAGCATTGTAACAGGTGGGCAAGCATTGTAACAGGTGGGCAAGCATCCTCTAGGGAAATATCCTGCACTTGCAGTTGCCAATCTAACATTTCACAGGAATGGAAACTTGGTCTGTGCCCAGGAAGGCCAGAGACTGTTAATTGCTGGGAATGACAGCTTCCAGCAGCTTTCAGATCAACGCAGTCTTACCTAACGTGGAGACAAATGGAAGTACATCAGAGCTTGCGAGGGGCACACTGATGGGCATGTGTGCTCACAGTCTCCTACTGACTGGGGTGAACTGCCTCTGTTTTACAGCTTCGTCTTATTAGAAAAAATACAACGAAGTTTTTGGTTATAAATGGGAAATCTAAATGTCTAAAAAACTCAAGGCAAATGTGAGTTTCTCTTTTCGCTTTTAGATTTTGTGCTCACAAGTATGTTTCTATTTTTCACATTTTAACTCCCACACTCCAACACTGCCTTGGTGACCCGCACAGAAGCACAGTGTCACCACCCAGAGCGGTGGCAGTTCTAGGATGTGTTCAGACAGCTGTGGGTCTGCCTCTGGTGGGGCTCTTAAGGGGCCCCACAGTTGTGTGGACTGATCTGCTCAGGGCTGGTAGGACGGCCCAGCAAGTTAAGAAGCTGGCTGCCAAGCCTGATAAGCTGTTTGATTCCGGGGCCCACACGGTAGAAGAAGAAAACAAATTCTGCTGCACACACACACACACACACACACACACACACACACACACACACAAAGTAAATAAATAAATATGTAATAAGAAAATTTAAAAAGTAACATTTGCCTTCCAGAGGATTTTGTGAATGGTTGAGAATATACCTAGAGAGAATGCAAGAAAGAAAAGTATGTATAATATTCATCCTGTTCTTATCCTCCATATTCATGGTTTTTGTCTCTTCAAACCTCAAAAATCCTCAGTGGTTCCCATTGGCTACAGAACAAAGTCCAGATTCCTTGGGATGCCATTCAAAACTGTTAACAGCAAGGCTTTACTGGCTCCCAGGGTATCTTGTGAAATTTAAACCTGGCTGGTTGCAGTATGACTAGAGGGCTGTTTTGTTCCCCACTGACCCATGTGACAGGGTGTCTATGTGCCAGCTAGGAACTGTGGTAACAGGGTTTCAAGGCCTCATTTGAGTTTGTTTTTCTACCACACTTGCTGGAATTTCCTTTCCTGAGCATGACAGAACTGGCATAGAATCCAGAGCCTGGTGTCATTCTGAAGACATGGGGACAGACTGCTAGCTTCGCTTGACTTCCAGATCATTCCTTACTCCTGGAATAGCCTCCTCATTGTCCATCCAGAAACTCTTCCCGTCCTCCAGGCTCACTGCATCCTCCTCTTCCCATCCCCCAGGCTCACTGCATCCTCTCCAAAGCCTGCTCTTCCCTCAGTCAGGACTCCCTCCCAGCCTGTGATATTTGCCCTGTTTATAGATGGCTGTGTTCCTGTCTGTTATAGGCTGGTGGCTGCACAGGTTTCTTTCTCACATGACTCTAAAGTCAGGATTTACTACTGACTCACAGCTTGCCTCGTCACCAGGACTGATAGCTTGCTGCAGGTGCTTACACTCTCTGCTTCGTTTCTGAGAGTAGGAATGAGGGTGTAAGTGGACACCCTAAGGCAAAGCCAGGAGAACCAAGTGAAGCCAAGAAGGCAACCAGGGATTTGCTCTCCACCCTCCAGGACAGGGGCTGTCACCTCCTCTGCTGAGGTTATTGACACATGATTCCAATGAGGTGTGGCTCTGACATTCCAGGTGTGCATTTTTTTTTTAAGTCAGCTCCTTTCTAACAATGGTAGTGACTGAGAAACTCCAACCGTCAGCGTTGGCAGAGCCACTGGAACAAGGGTGTGACACTCCTGCACCTAATGAAGTGTCATGCTCTTAATGAAACGTGACTCTGTCTGGGTTGGTAGATGTGCTGCACGGACCTGAGACCTTTGTGACTGGTTCTCGTAGGGAGCTATTGCATCTTCAGTCACTAAAGTAGGTGTCAGCCGTAATCTCAGTGAAGTGATGTCCGCACTGCATTCTGCTACATAAAGACATTTATTACCAAGCAGGTACAAACAGGTATGTGACTTGCTTTGCAGGCTTGGTGAAAGTCCCAGATTCCTGACTTTTAAGACCTTTGAACGGAGCCTGAAGGCTTCCGAGTTTCACCAGAAGTCCATGTGACAGTACTTTGTGGCATGAGCAGACTTTCTGCTTGTACTCTCCTATAAGCAGAGCAGAACTGGCAGTCAGGAACTGGGACCGTCTAAGGTACGGCAACAGACAGCTGTTTGTCAAGTACGGCTTGACCTCCGGACCTTTTCTGTTCGTGTGAGACCAAGTGAGCTCGTTCAAGATGCCAAGGTCCCATTCTCTCCCCTGCCCCTCCCCTGACAGGATCTCAGATAGCCCAGGCTGGCCTCCAGTGTGCTATATGTATCAGAAGATGTCCTTCAACTTTGGACCCTCCTGCTGTCCCCTGAGTGCTGCAGCATGCCTGGATTTTTGCTATGCTAGGGTTAGATGGAACCCACGGCTTCGTGCATGCCATGCAGACACTCGGCCGACGGAGCGATATCCTCAGCTCTCACACTGCTTATGTCTCCAAAGAGCAATCTTCTCCCATCTCTGTTTTGCTCGTGAACAATGCCTAAGGTATCCTGAGACAAAGCCCGAGGAAGTGTGAGTTTTTAATTAGTCTTTCAAAAGTTAAGGAGTTACTGTGGGTGAGCACAGTGGCTCAGATAGTTCAGATGTTAGTTAACTGCCCCCGGAGTTTAGGGTATAACTGATCTGCACATCTGTGCTGAACTGTTTTAGAGCAATTTAGAGAGAAGATGGCAGTTGGCTACCTGGGAAATGTAAGCTCAGCCACGTGGTGGAGGCAGGGCCAGGGCAGCCGCACAGGGAGGAAGCTCCCTTCTGTCTGAGATAGCCTGAACACACTGAGGATCCCAACATTCAGAAAACATAAGGAAGAGTCTCTGGTCCACCCTGGCCAGGGTCAAAAAGCTCATTGGCAGATCTGCCATGCTTGTGACATCCACATGTTCTGGGTCAAACTTGCCCACACAGATCTTCACAGAAGGTCTTGGTCCCTGGGGATCTTGCAGACAACCTGATGGAGCGCCCACCTTTGAGCACTGCATGGACAAGGTGGGGCCCCAGGTCTCCAGAAAGCTGTTCTTTGGTGTTATGTGCCTCCAGGAGCTAGGCCACGTCCTCCCTTTGCTCGAAGCTTCCATTCCTTCCCTAAGAACAAACAAACCCAATTTCTTTGTATATGTATGAGTGTTTGTGTGTATTAGGTGTGTGTGCAAATGTGTGAGCATATATGTGCATATTTGAGAGCATGAGTGTGTGTGTGGCCAGGGTCATCCTCAGGTACAGGAACCAGTTAGCTCAGGCTGCCCAAGGAGTCCCAGGTCTCTGCCTCTCTTTGCCTCCTCATCACTGGGACCACACATGCTCACCGCCACACCTGGCTTTGTACACAGGGGTTGGACATTGAATTTGGGTCCTCAAGCTTACAAGCACTTTTACCAACAGAGCCACCTCCCCAGCCCCCCAATTTTGATTTCTCTGCACACCTCTATAACAAACCTGAGACCATGGCCAGTCACAAGATTCACATGCAGTTTTAAACATTTTTAGCTAACTGACATTAAACACGTGAAAAGTGTCTCCCTATCTCTCCTTTGCTTTCTGGTCCCCACAGATGAGCAGGCTGTCCCCGTCACTACGCACTGCTTCACCGAAGGCCCGAGAGCAGCCGAGCAGAAGAAGCATGAGAAGGGAACATGTCCTTTCGCACACACATTCTGTAAGTCAGACAAGTCACATAGGTTTGGGGCAATTGTTGAGGCAGAGGGATGAGCCTATTGGTTTATTTCCTGTGTATCTGGATATGACAAGTGGCCAAGGTCAAGCTGTCCTGTGCCTTTGGTTCTCCTGGTGGGACTTGAGATTCTGTCCCCGTTCTCCCCTGTCCCTGTCCCAGACAAGTATCTCGTGAAACACAGTCCTTAGAAGCAGAAGATGTATCAGCAGGGGATAGATTCAACTGAACCAGAGCCGACCTTGTGGATGAAGAATAGTGTAATTACCCTAGCAAAGAGGACTCCCTCCCTGGGCTTGTGAAGGTTTCAAGAAAAAGCAGTACCTCCTAGTCTTCTGATTTCCTGCCCTCCCCCCCACCCAACCCCCCACCTTCTGTGTCCGCCCTTCCATCGTCCTCGTTGTTTAGGAGAATTCACATTTGTGTTTATAACGTACAAAGCCCAAGGAAAACCCCAGCGCTCATTCCGAGGTTACATAACGGCCATCAGAACTCGGGAGGGGTTACAGCAGGAAAGGACTCGGGAACTGCAAAGACAATACTTTTGAGTAGCTGTGCCTCCGTTTCTAAAATTAGATGTTACAGAAAACTTCCTTCTTCCTAAACGCCATAATAGCAAAGTATGTTAATCACAGGAAAATCCACCGGGGCAAAGGCGGGACTGGAGTAAGGCACACCAGGGTCTAGCGAGCCTAGCTTTCATCCCACAACTATAAACCTCTCAAATGTCATTGTGAAAACAATCCCACAGTCTGGAATTCAATAGCAGAAAATAACAAGCCTACAGGATTTGTAACAAGCTGACGGCTAAGCAGCTCGAACGTTGTGTGTAGGAAAGACAGTGGTTCTAGGGGAATGACTGACGCTCTTCTGTCAGCCACCTACGTCACCCAGACTTAGATTCCTTCTCTTTCTTACCTGGGCTGCAGAGATTAGAGGGCTCCGTGGTTAAGAGGCCTTGTTATGGTGCCCGAAGAGATGGCTCAGTGGTTAAAAGCACTTGCTGCTCTTGCAGAGGACCCAAGTTCAATTCCCAGCAACCACATGGAACAGCTCACAACTACCTGTGACTCCAGTTCCAGAGAATCCGATGTCCTCTTCCGGTATCCTTGGGCACTGCATACCCACGGTGCACATGAAGACAGGCAGTTACATCCACATAAAACAAAAACTGAGAAGAAGAGGGCCCTTGCTGTGCAACCAGGAAGCCAGGAGTTCTGAGCCTAGCATTCATGTAACAGACCGAGCATGGGGCACACCTGTAGCCCCAGCTCTGAGGCGAGCAGGCACCGGGGAGTCTCTGGGGCTTGCAAGCTTCCAGTTTAACTGAAAAACAAACAAACAAACAAAACCATGAGTCTCCGGTTCAGGGAGGGAGCCTGCCTCAAAGGAATAAGTGAGAATGATAGAGAAGACCATCGGGTGCCCCCCTCTGGTCTCCACATACCCAGACACAAACAGATAAGTAAGTAAGTAAACAAATTAAATTTTTCCCTATGTATATTCATTGGAGGATATTACAAAAGTAATTTTTATTTGTTTTCTCCTGTTTGTAATCACACGAGGATATTATAAAAACATCTAAAAATTTTTATCTTACAAGAATAAAATTTCAATTTCCCAGTTGGAAATTCTCAATTCCTGCCCTCTGAGGGAAGCCTCAGCTTCTGGAGGTGCCTGTGGCTATGTTCTCCATTACTGCCAGCTCCTGCCATCTCTTAGTGGTTGCCCTTCACCGGTGGGATGGCACTACATCTTGTAAAGGGCCAGCACCCATCTTGACTAAAATGGATAGTGTTGGGAGTGAATCCTCTTCTTTACAACCCTTTGAAAAGCATTTGCAGGACCCAGCAGGAAGGTAAATGTTGACCTCCCCCGTCCGTTCTCCGTCTGTGGGTCAGGAAGATGAGGTCTACTCTTACACAGAGCGGCACCCAGCTCCGTGAAGCAGCAGGGAGAGTGCTCGTCGGCCTCAGTCAGATTCATCGTGTGACATGGAGCTTATCAAAAACAAATGGCCACAAGTGTCCCTAGAAATAAAAAATAAAAACAGATAGTTACTTTTGATCGTATTTGTGGACTTTTAAAAGGAACTTCTTCCCAGTAAATTACAAAGCAGACTTTATTTGAAAAAAGGCTTTCCACTCTAATGCAAATTGAATGGGCTTGATCCATTTCTTCATTTCTAGTGCTGGGACTCAAGATAAACTTTATTTTTCTTTAACTCTTAATGCTGGAGTTAACATTCCGTAATCGGATCCTAAATCCTACTGACAAGGTGGATGAGGTATCAGGGAGAACTAGGAAAGGACCAAGACCAGCTAGGTTCTGAGTAGTCCAACAAACCGGTCTGAACCGGACAGTTGCAATCGAAGCACCCTTGGGAGACCATGAGATGCTCTTGGGCCTCAGAGCCCTTGTTTCTCTGCTTCATGTGGGAAAACAGTCATGGTCTGGGCCAGGCTCTGGGTGACGGCCTATGAATAAAACATTCCCTCTTAAGTACATCAAATCCATGAAGTGTACTTTGGCTGCCTTTTAGAGGACTTTTTGGTTCTTGGCACTACTCTGGTTTGGGTGGACTACTGCGGAAGTGCTGGGCAAGCAGCTTTTGGTGGTAGACAGACGGTGGGTAGCCCCATTTCAGCTATTGCTTTTTGAGACCTGGGCAGGTTTCCTCAAGCAGGCATCCTCGGTGTCCTTGGGTTCCTCACAGGATGAAATATGGTATTTATAGGCCTCATAGGAGGCACTGTATGAGGTTATCATGGTAAATGCGGATCCTCTTCCTCACATCATTCCCCTAGAACAAATCCAGGGAGAATGTCTGGAGTCTGGATGGAGTGAGGCTGATTGACAATCCAATACAAGTAGCATTAGTGATTTATGTGGTGGAACCTGGACTTCCCAGATTTTGTCACGTTTATAAGAGAGGCAAGAGCCAAGCAGCATCCGTTTCTTGGCTGCAGCAGGCTGGTCACTGTTCAAAACCTTCCTCCCATCTTCCCCAGCCTTGCCCCGTCAGGCCGAGAGCAGCTGAAGATGTAGATTAGAGTTCTGAGGTGTGTTGGTGCTATAGATCATCAAGTTCCCCTCCCTAGGGACTACAGAGAGAACCAGGAAGACACTGCAGGGGCAATATTGTAGGAAGGGGATCCCAGGAGTCATTCCACAAATCCTCAAGAGAATTCGCTGCTGTGGGATGTTCTGTATGGCAAATGTGTTGCTAATAAAACACTGATTGGCCAGTGGCTAGGCAGGAAGTAGGCGGGACTAACAGAGAGAATTAAAAGAGCAGGAAGGCAGAAGGAGTCACTGCCTGCCAGCCAGCAACCGCCAGGACAAGCAGCATGTAAAGATGCTGGTAAGCCACGAGCCATGTGGCAAGGTATAGATTTATGGAAATGGATAACTTAAGATATAAGGACAGTTAGCAAGAAGCCTGCCACGGCCATATAGTTTATAAGCAATAGAAGTCTCTGTGTTTCCTTGGTTGGGTCTGAGCGGCTGTGGGACTGGCAGGTGAAAGAGATTTATCCTGACTGTGGGCCAGGCAGGAAAACTCCTGCTACAATTCGCCGTGCCACATTTGGGGCTAAAGACTTGCTGACCTTATCACCATTCTCTCGAGTTCCATCTGAGAAGCCTGTTGGGTCACTCAAGTCTTGGACAGCTTTCATAGTTTCTATTTACTGTCTCTACCAAGTAAACGGCAGAACCGAGTTCAAGGCCCATGGAAGCTGATTCCAGGACTCAGTACTCCCTGTCAAAGCTTTCCAGATTTCCCCTGGTTCCTTCTTTTCTTATTCCTTTCTGCGATGTCCTTGACCACAGTCTCAGCTTGGATCTATTAAAATATTCTAAATGTTATGCTTTTATTTGTTCATATTTTGTCTCAAAATCATCTTATCTTTGGACAACAAGAATAATGATATCAGAATTAGTCAGCTTATATAAACAAACTTTGTCCTTTGCATTAAAAAGAACTAAGCCAGAGAATAAAATGATGTGGTTCTCCTCCTGTCCACACAGATGTACTGAAAAATCATCATCCAAGGTCTCCAACCAACTGGGAAAGAAGCCTACTAGTCCCAGGATTCGGTCACATCTCCGGGGCCACACTTTCCTACTCTGCAAGCAGATGCTCAGTTGGACAACTTAGCATCAGCTCAGTGGAGGGACGGAGTAAATGCATCTCAGCAGGGCTCATCACCCTTTGATAACAAGCATGTCATAACCAGTTTAAACATACACGTTTATCAGAAGAAAAGTTAAAAAGATGTTTAGCTTGTGTTTAACTAGTTAGCAGAAACAATCCAGTGCTCAATACTTCATCAATGTTTCCTAAGTGGTCTCTACTGCTGAAATGAAGCAGAAAGTTAATTATGTCCTCTGTTACAAGAAGACAGGCTGAGAACCTCTTCTAGAAAATTCAGTGAATACACTCTCCAGAGAATAATTTCTGTGTTGGCTAAACCTTATCATACCACACACACACATACACACACACACATACACACACACATACACACACACATACACACACATACACACACACATACACACACACACACACACACACACACACTTCTTTTCACCTATCCTGCTATAAGAGCAATATCTATTTCAAATTTCAGAAACTTTGGAAAATATAAAAGAAAAAAATCACCTATATTTTTATCATCCACTGGTAATTTTCTTTTTAGATTTATATACATATCCTAATACAATGTCTGACATTGCAACGTCGGGTTGCAGTATTTTAAGGAAACTGCCCAGTGAGCAAACCCACCTCTGGTTCACACACTACCATGTGCCGCAGATCCCGAGCTCCAGCCTTGGCGTCTGAACAAAGATGGCGGAAAAGCTTATGAGGCTAGCCAAAGTTCTCAGTCCAGTCTACACAAGAATTTCCTGGGTGATTTCATGTTTCCGGTGTAACTCCAGTCCAACGGTGATTCCAGGCTGCCCCCAGAAAAGACAAGAACTGCCCCACAAGGCACAGGGACCTCCAAGGAGTGGATCAGGACAAATGCTCTAACTAATTAAGCCCATTGGAAAATCAGCCCTCTTCCTGCCTTACTCCGAGGAAAGCACAAATACTCTTCTGAGAGAGAGGTTAAATCTGTAGCACTGAGGGCTGTGTGGAGAAAACTGAACTATCCTGGTTAGGGACTTGTGTCTATGAAATGCACATTGTTGACAATGGTTTTCTTATAACCTGTAGAAATAAACTTGCACAAAGCAGTGGCTGGCTTTGCTGCCTGAGTGCAAGGTTGGAAGCCAGAAGCTCCGACGAGGCCTCCTCTGCTAGCTTAGGCTGCAGCTTTCAGACTCTCTTCTCAGGCTCCTTCCCAGGAGAGCTGTAAGCTCTGATAAGGTAGCTTGGCTTTGGGATGATAGAGTTTGGGGGCTCAGTTTCTCCCTGTCTGAGTTTCTTGAAGCTGTTTCCAGATTGTGTGTGTGTTTGCATTAATGCAAGATCTTCACAAATGAAGTCCATGACTGAGCAGTTTGAGGTGATTTTGGCCATGGCTTAAGTCCCGATGCTGCTAAGGTTGTGCTCATCAGTGTTCAGCTTTCTGGGGCCCTTCTGAGAATTGTGTACTATCATCTTGGGGAGTGTTGACATAAACAGAACACTTCTGCAACCCCAGCCTTCGGGCAGTTCCTCTGAGGAAGGGGAAAGGGTTCAGTTTCATAGGCCTTTGCTCTGGCTCTTTCAAGTGGAGACTTCAGATTCTCCTTTCTCAGTGAGTGCTTGAAGTAAGGGCTGGGAGTGAGCAGGGACAGCATGCATCTCGAGCCAGCACTTGCCTGTTTGGGGTGATGGAAAATGTGCTTGAGGTTTCAGGTTGGGGAGCAGTGTCTCAGTTCCCATCACAACCACATGTGTTATCAGTCGGGCAGCTGCGCAGGAACAGGCTCGACTTTCCTGTGTCTGGGGATTTCCTCTGTGATGTTTTGGCTGAGAGCCTTAAACAAAGAAGAAATGCCAGCTTCTTTGTGCTTGGTCATGTTGCCCCTTGAATTCTTTGAGAAGCCATAGCTCTGGGCCTGTGTTCATTTGTCTTCTGTCCATTTAGGAAATTGCTCTAAAATGGAATCAGAACAAAGAGATGTTCTTTCTTTCATTTCTGACTTTGCAGATTCACTGTCAAATTTCATCAGTTTGAAACGTCTGTCTACCTTTTTTTTTTTTTTTAAACCATCCACAGACAAATAAGGCTGACATGTTGAGTGCTTGCCTGCTTGGCTCTCCCACCCC
>CABHPP010083515.1:18918-34228 GCA_902168425.1 Peromyscus attwateri
CCCCCCCCCCCACATATACACACACACAGTCTGTACTGCTTCTCTATATGTTCAGCTTCTGAGTGATACTGCATTTGAACAATGAATAATGTAATCAGATAAAGTTGGAACTCTACAATAAACCTTATCTTTAATTTTACTGGATAAGAAATGAATCCCACGGAGGTTGATCAGCTACCTCTGGCAATGGTTACTTTGTGAAGGAGCCAGGACTAAAAATCCAAGAGTCCCACTAACGCTTAGAGACAGAACGATTCACCCATTCACAGTTCTCTGACCCGGGCACTGTGCTAAAGGCTACGTCCAAAATGACTTACTTGAGGCTTTTAATGGGTCATATTCTTTTCTTTAATATATATTTTTCACTGACTCGAGCATTGAGTTACATAATAACTTCTTTTTTACTGGCTTATTAAATATAGCATTTCTTAAGCTTACAACAGAGGAATTTGTGGTCAAGTCATATTACCATTTAAAATATGTAGAATGTGTCAACATTTCCAAGTTCCATTCATTTTAAGTAGTTTTGTAGCTGATGCTAGTGGAGCCACAGTTGGGATGCATCCAACTATATAATGTCATTTAATGTTGTTTCGCTTTGTGAAGGCAACATTTTTGGAAAGAGCCATGCTTTTGGCTTTTACAACATTTTTCTCTGCTGTGGATTCCTGTTTTATACTCACTTTGTTTTGTGAATATACTTTGGATGGTCGTGATGTACAGAGCTCTGTGGGTATACTAGCCACATATCTTTAAAACATTTTATTCATTTGTTTGTTTGTTTATTTTCTATGTCTGTGCACCATCTACATGCACTGCCCAAGGTGACTGGCAGAGGGTGTCAGATCCCCTGGGACTGGAGTTACAGACAGTTGTGAGCCATCACATGGGTGATGGGAATCAGACCCAGGCCTAGAACAGCAGCCAACGGCCTTAACTGCTGCGCCATCTCTCCGGCCCTTGCCACACTATCTTACAAGTATCTATGTCTGTCTGCTTCTCCCAGTGGTACATGAGCTGCTTGAGGGCAGCATTGGCGCACATTAATAATCTGGGTGTCCCTGGAACAACTTAGATCATGTCCTCAATGACCACTGCAGGGCAGGGGCTCCAGGCCCGGGAAAGAATGAGTCATGGGTGATGCCTCTCTACAGAATGTTTTCTAACAAAGTAAGCTTTGTGCAAGATTGAAGTCTTTTGTTGAAACAAGCTCTCTGAAAAGCACACCATTGCATCATTGTCCTTGGACAGTCTTATAACCATCTCTTTCAGACTGAAATCAAGCTTGTGAATGAAATCTGTTTAGCTTAGGGGGAAGACGAAAAAACTTCCAGAAAGTTCTCTACCATTTTCCTTTATCGTTCAAGTATTTTGACTATAAAAAGATGATCAGTCTATTACTGTCTTTTAACACTCATCTGTCCGGCCAAGTGTGGGGGGGACATCTGTCATGACAGGACTCAGGAGACAGAAGTGGACAGGAGACTTGTCATGAGTTCCAGGCCAGCCTAAGCTGAATATTGAGACTTTGTCTAAAAATAAACTAAAGCAAGAAGATTATGGCTGTCTTGACCCCATAAGCACTGATTCTTATCTTCGAATTTCGCTAACTCAGTGGAGGGTGACCTAGTGGCGGGAAGGAGGAAACCGTGTTCTCGGTGACATCTCTAGGCCACATATCAGACCATGCTGAAAGCAGTGCAGCCTCTAAGCTGCTCAGTTACCTGAACCAGTGAGCTGTGGTTTGTGCTGTTGCTGCCAGAGGAAAAAAAAAAAACAAAAACAAAAACACAAGGTATCCAGTCAAACTTGAAATTCAAATAAACAGTAACTTTTTTTTCAATCCTACGATGTTCCGGATATTGCACAAGGACATGGACTGCAAGTTTTATGTGGCTTATCTGAAGTTGAGACGCAATTGGGCTACTGTGTTTTTATTTGCTAAATCTGGCAACCCAGCTTATAACCAAAATGTATTAGTGTTGGTGGTAAAACACAGTGTTCATGAGAGAATCAGCAAAGTGTCTGTTGTTTGGGTGGGTGGAAGATATGGGTCCTTGGCTAGATGTTACAGAATGACAAAGCTTGGGGGTGTTGCTTCCAGATTGTTTCCAGAATAGTGTGTCATAGTGCTGAGTGAGCGGATGGGTGGCAGGAGCGGAGGGGTCTGCACCAAGCTAAGGACCTGCAACTTAGACACATCCGGGAATAAAAAGTCAAAGTTGAAGTTAACCTTATATATTTATTTGTGGTAAGGGTGTATGCGTGCGTGCATTCGTGTGTGTGTGTGTGTGTGTGTGTGTGTGTGTGTGTGTGTGCGTGTGCGTGTGCGTGTGCGTGTGTGTGTGTGTGTGTGTGTGTGTATGCCATGGTGCAGTGTTGGGGTTAGAGAACAACTTTGGGGAGTTGATTCTCTGCTTTTATTATATGTGTGCCAGGGATTAAAGTCAAGTCATCAGGCTTGGTGGCAAATGAATTTACACACTGAGCCATCTTGCTGGCCCTCAAGTTTAAATTCAAAGCATATTTAACTATTTTCTCCAATGACTGACATAGTCAGGAAAGGAGAAAGGAAGGAGGAGGACAAGAATGGAAGTGATGTGGATGACGATTATTTCTACCACAGGGAAGGGAGATCCTGGCAATAATTTAGGGAGAGGTAGTAATGCCTTGGTCCCTCCCAGACCTCTCACAGGGTGTGCGTCTCCCTGGGCTGAGTGTGACTGGTCACTGAGATGATAGAATGTTCAGCTGTCATTACCACCAGATTGATGCACACCCTTCAAATATGAACTCTGGCTTTGCCTCTGAGTAACTTCTTTCTGAAAAACTGACTTCACCCAACACTCTGGCATGAGAGGTCATACCACTTGAGAAAGTGAGAAATTAGCCAAAACTGACATCTGACAGAGTGTGTATTCAGAAGCACACACGGGAAAGAAAGCCGGCCTCGAAGTGTGAGACACAGCTCCTGAGAAGCCGGCCCACATGGTAGCGGTGTGTCTGCCCCTCCAGCCTTCCAGGCTGCAGCTTCTAAGGACATGCCTTCGAAGGCACTGCTGGGTTCCCAGCTTCAGCTCTGATTCCTGGGCACCTGTGACCCTTGTCTGACCTTGGGTGATTTTACCTTCCTTCCTGACCCTGGCTCTTCAAAGCCCCACAGTGACACTGTTAACACTGATGTGAGAATTCTGCTTTGAAGGAAACAGTTGCATACTGTGGTAGTTTGGATGTAATTGGTCCCTGTAATTTCACAGGGACGCTGTTAGGAGGTGTGGCCTTGTTGGAGGAAGTGTGGTCTTGTTGGAGGAAGTGTGTCACTGTGGGGGCGGGTTTTGAGATCTCTTTTGCTCAAACTTCCCTCAGTGTGACACTGAGGCCACTTCCTGTTGCCTGTAGATCAAGATGGATCAGCTCCTCTCCAGCACCATGTCTGCCCCCATGCCACCGTGTCGCGCCATGATGATAATGGACTGAACCTCTGAAACTGTCAGCCACCCCAATGAAATGTTTTCCTTATAAGAGTTGCCGTGGTCATGGTGTCACAGCAACAGAAACCTTAACTGAAACAGATACATTCTTTCATTATGGTTGTGAATTTCCCACACTAAAAGTTTCCAAAACTTCACTGCCGCCCTGTGTGAGAAAGTTCCTCTACAAATGTAAACTGAGAACTCAGGAAAGTAAGAAAGAAAGCTGGTCACTGTGCCCAAAGCACACCACGGACGCTCCTTATGTGGAAGATGTGTTGGCTACCAACTGTGATTATGACGTGTTGGATGAGGTGGCACTAGCTGAAGCTCCAAAGCAGACTGCTTTCACAGCAGCATAGCCAAGTGTGTGGCTGGGGACAGTGAGGTGACTGTGCACCAACCTATGTTTATGTCATTGAGACTCTGTAAGCACAGACAACGCTCTTTTGCAGCAATGTGCCCACTTACAGATTAAGGGCATCCTTCTAGTTATAAGACAGAAAGGCAAAAACATAGATTTGTGTATGCGTGCTGTGGAGCCCAAAGCTGCCCAGACCTTGTTAGCCTGTGGGAAGCAGAGATCCCCCTGCCTCATGAGACTGAGCAACACCTGCATCAGGAAAACAGAGGCTGGGAGATGGAGGACATCTTGGCTGTTCTGAACTAATCTCCTAGGAAATTCTGCTCTGGCAGCTGTCAGGTGACAGACTCTCCAGCTGCCTTTTTTCCTCTCCTGGAAATCAGGCTGCATCCTTCGGCAGAGGGAGAGTTGATGTGCTGTGCCTTGCAGTCCCTCCCTCCTTCAGGCAGCTGCTGGATATGTTTACGGTCCCCCCCACTGCTCCTCCATGGTTCCAGGCAGATGGGCTAGGTCACCTGGTATGAAGCCTGCCACATCCCTGCGAACCCATCAAAGCTAGAAAGCCTCTTTGTTCTCCAGCACTGAAAGGTGTGTCTCTCCCCTCAGGGACCACTGATGCTGTCTAAAACATGGTGTCCAAGCTCTCTTAATATTCTGGGATTTTAAGGAAGCCTTTCCTCTCCTCTCAAGTTCCCATCACGCCTGTCTACGGCTGTACTGCTGTGTCTCTCCTAGAGCTCCCGCTTCGAGGCCCAGTCACGGTGGTCTGTGGTCATGGCAGTCTGTGGTCATGGTGGTCTGTGGTCACAAGTCTTTCTCCCAACAAAGCTCACGTGAGGGGCACTTTTGTATCACTGCCTTTCTGAGAAGCAACTGTTCTTTTGAACAGTACCTTAGCTCAGGCTGTGTCGGCCATGCTGAGACACACATACCTACCTGGTGGAGGAATCTGGCGGGTTACTGCGGGATGCTGATGGTTCTGTGCCCTCTTCTCTCCGGCCTGGAACTTGCTATGTGGCTGCAATTGTAGACCTGCCACCACAAAGCTCTCTCTTAGGGAACTGTATGAGCCAACTTGGTTTGGTGAGAGGGTCCTCTGGGATCTAGCTCTCAAGTCCTGACATTCCTCTCAGTGACGGTCAGTGTCAGCCAGAGGACATTTTCTTCATTGCAACACAGTTAAGCCAACTATCATTCATTTATTTACATATTATTCATTTAAGTTTAGATTCTACCTCATTCATTCACTTGTTCATTTAGGTTTCGATTCCTCCTCATCACAACTCCTAAAAATCTTCTTGAGTTCTCTCCAGTGAACGCATTCCCTCGAAGCTTATCTCAAAGGCCTCGTCAACATTAAATTACACCTTTCTGTCCTAAGTTTCACCATACAATTTCCCCGTGTCTTTTCAAATGCAACCTCCAGATCTATTTGTATATCCTGGCTCACCGGAGTTCCCTTTTGACAAATGATCATGATGTCAGCAAGTCACCAAAGCATATTTACAATTTTCAAGGAATTTATGGGAAAATAGAAGCAATAAAAACCACAATAAATCATGAAGCTGGGTTTTTCTAAGGATAGCTGTCAACCTGTGCCTCCCAGCCCAGCTACAGTTAGTTTAGATGCCATCAGGCTCTCATGTTCCCATGGCAACCAGCATACACTCAAAATTTACACACATATATTAAGAGTTGGAAATGTTCTGCACAGCAGCAGGAAGAGCCAGGTCTACCCAGCTGCACAGTAGACCAGCTGGGTGGTCTGTGCACCGTCTATAACTGAAGCATTTTTTCTCAACTCTCATTGATCCTCAGGCTGTGTGCCTCTGAATCACTGACATCAGCTCTAGCTTCTTTAAAGTGCATTTTCCTGGGCTCCTTCTAGAACTACTGGATGGGAATCTATGATAACTGAGAATCTCCTTTTTAACTATGGACTGGTGATTCTTGAACACATTGACTTCAGAGAGCCATAGGATTCTATGACCCCCTTGAATGAAATAAAGGCATGAGTGCTCCAAGGTATGGTTGAGGAGAAGGGTTTTAGTGTAGGTATGAGGGAGAGGAGAGCCAGAGGCTTCTGGAAGAATCCAGAGCAGGGAGAGAGAGTAGTAGACTAAACAGAACCATGAGAGGAGAGAGAGGGAGAGAGGAAGGGGAGAGAGAGAGAGGGAAGAGGTCCAAGAGAGAGGGCCCAAGAGAACAAAAAGGGCAAAAGAGAACCAAGAACGGAGCCAGAGTGCACATGACCAAAATGGCGGGGTTATACAGGAAATGAGAAACTGGGGGAAGGGAAGGAAGGGAAGCCCCCGACCGGAGAAGTTTAGGACACCGAATGAGCCTCGAGGCCAGTGTACACTTTGGTATACCTCTCCTGCACATTCTAGTTACTTACTCATGCAGATCACAGCCTGATCGCTGGACTCCAAAAATGATCCCAAAAATACCTGAGCAAGAGGCAGGCAGAATGTATCTTCAGAATACTCCTGCCTTTCTACCTGAAATAAGGCGGTGTTCTTGGGACAGAGCCGGTAAAGGAGATAAAAACAGAACCCTTGCAGAGTTCTGTTCTTACATATAAGAATAAAGGTCATGAATTGCCGACTAATATAAAATAAATGGGTTTTTAACATGATAGAAGATGGTGAGGTGGAGAATGCACAAATTGAGGTGGGAGGGGCCAAGATGGAGAGCTGGTCAAGTTTCGTCTACGTTATATGTATCCCTCAAACAGCTTACACATTTATTACAAAGACGTGATTGGTGGAACCAATCGTACATGCAGTGGATGTTGAGAAGGAGCTGGGGGCATCTGGTGGTCTGACTAGACCCTCTTTAAGGCTGGTGCACTACTGCTCACACCCCCTCAAACCCCCCCAGCCCTTCTACTTCTGTGGTGGCTCGGTGACTGACCGCCACGGCCCCTTGCCTCACCGTGGGTCAGCCGGGTGGTGTCGTTGTGTTTAGGGGCTGTGTCTTGCTCCCCTCCCCTGTCTTGACAGTAGTCTCTGACATGTCACTTGTCTAGGAAGCCTAGGTAGTGTCACCAGGGTTGTTAGACTGAGAGTGTGGACTCTGGTGGCCCTAACAAGCAAGGCTCTGCCACCCTTCCTCAACAGGCCAATTAACAGTGAAAACAGAAAAGAAATTGTGGCCACACTGGGAGAGCATCAAAGAGGTCCTGTGACTCTTAAAATCCACCTTCGAAGTCCTGATTTGACGTTTAGGTTTAGAGGGCCAGCATGTGCATAAGGAGGCAATCCCGGCCAAGGCATTAACTGCCTGTCACCATTGCCTGGACTCTAGTCTGCCCTGCAAGGCGGCTGACAATTTGTCACAACTACATGACTCTTTCTGGGAGACAAGCTCACCCTTTGGCTGAGACCTGGCTTCAGCCTGTCCCTTCCTGCAGTGTGAGATTCATGAGGAAACTCCAATTCTTGGGGTTCATTGTCTCTGTAGTTTGGTAGTTAAAGGGAGGGGCACAAGGTTCTCTTTAGAATAATTTCATCTCCACCAGGATGGTTGTAACGGGGATCCCCAGATGGGTGTAGTGGCACTTGGGACAGGGGGACAGGAGACTCAGGAGTCTAGGCCAGCCTTGGCTACATGAGACTGTCTCAGAAAAATACAAAAAGAATAAAATTAATATGATCAAAACACATCGTATTAAGTTCCTAAATAATTAGTAAAATGTATTTTGATTGAACACAAAGTGTGTGTGTGTGTGTGTGTGTGTGTGTGTGTGTGTGTGAATAGGGATCCCCAATGGCTGGATACTTCGGGGGTCTACAGGCTGGGGGCTGCTGGGCTTCTCTGTTTGCTGCCAGCTTAGCTAAGCAGTGTCTGAGGTGCCTGCCTTTCCCCAACAGGAAATGGTTGACGCCGCCGGCTGCACTGGCCTCTTCTCTTTCTCCTTTTTTCCTTAGGCCACAGGCATTTCCATGAACGTGTACCAAGAGATCAAAAGGTCCACCCCAGACAGATTCCTTTAGCACAATTGGAGTTGGTTAAGAGCATCTGCAGATCTGACACAGGAAGGCTCGGAAGAACAGTTCTTTGGTACAAGGAACACCTCTAGCTGTTACCCTCAAGGGGCCTTGATGGGGTTCACTTTCTCTGCCAGCTAAACAATTAAAAGGCAGGAAAAATCTCAAGTGTAACAAGTAGTGACAGGGAAAATCCCAGATACAGGAGACAGAATCATCCAGTGAGGATACACACACGCATACATACATACATACATACATACATACATACATAGAGAGAGAGAGAGAGACCCTTTGCAAAGCAGGGTACTTGGGAGTCCAAAATCTGGTTTCTCTTCAAGGCCTGGGGGGGTGTCTAAGGGTCTTTGTCCCCTAATATAGAGTTGGTCAATTTGAACAAAGATGGGGAGGCTGACAGGGCCACAACTTAGGGATAAATATGTCCCCTGTCCAGAACTGGCCTTGAACTTGTTGGACAGGTCCACTGCTGGGGGAGGGGAGCTTGCCACTGATAGAAAAATCCAAGCCAGCAAGGCCTTGTTTCAAGCTGCCAGGTCTTTGTATCAGGTCAGGAGGGCGAGGCAGCAGCTGGAAGTTCGACATCTTTGTTATTGAGCTGTGGCCCCTCTCCCTACCAGGGCTCTGTCTAACTCCTGTATCAAACCTTCAGAGGAAATGTAAAACTTCTCTGCCTCTAGTGTGGCAACCATGTTGGGCTTAGATAAGCATAGTAAGGCCCTTACCATCAGCCCTCAGGACACACTCTGCTGATACCCACCCCAAACTGATTTCACTTTGTGAGTTATCAGCTGCTTAAGAAAATGTTCTAGGTTGGGTGTGGTGGTACATGCCAGCTCCAGGAGGTAGAGGCAGGCAGATCTCCAAGAGTTCGAGTTCGAGTAGAAGACCAGCCTAGTCTATATAACACAGTGGTTCTCAACCTGTGGATCACTACCCTTGGGGTTCAAACAACCCTTTCACTGGGGTCACCTAAGATCATCAGAAAACACAGATATTGACATTATGATTCATAACAGTAGCAAAATTACAGTTATGAAGTTGCGACAAAAATAATTTTATGGTTGGCGGGTCACTGCAACATGAGGAACTGTATTAAAAGGTCACAGCATTAGGAAGGCTGGAACACCAATATAGTGAGTTCTAGGGCAGCCAGGACTACACAGTGGGGTCCTGTCAGGAAAGAGGGAAGGAAGAAAGGAAGGAGAGAAGGATGCAGGAAGAAAGGAAGGTGGTGTTGTCTTTGCTCTTTTGAGTGGGGGGCTGCCACCCAGGGCTCAAATAAATCACATGCAGAGGTTTATCCTTAATTATAAATGCCCAGCGTTAGCTTGGCTTGTTGCTAGCCAGCTTTTCTTAACTTAAATTATCCCATCTACCTTTGCTCCTGGGCTTTTCCCATTCTCTTCTGTAAATCTTACTTTCATTCTTACTCTGTGGCTGGTTGTGTAGCTGGATGGTTGACCCCTGACATCTCCCTCCTTCTCTCTCTACTTCTTCCTCTTCCTCCCAGATTTCTCCTTCTATATATTCTCTCGCCTGCCAGCCCCGCCCATCCTTTCTCCTGCCTTGCTATTCAGCTCTTTATTAGACCATCAGGTGTTTTAGACAGGCACAGTAACACAGCTTCACAGAGTTAAACAAATGCAACATAAACAAAAGTAATACACCTTAAAATAATATTCTACAGCAGGAAGGAGTGAGAGAGGGAAAATATTCGTGCTACTTGTATAGCAGCAGTAGGTTTTGTTTGTTTTTGAACTTGCGGGGCGGGGGCTCAAATCCAAGGTCTTGTAGAAGCCAAGCAGCTGTATCTCCGGCCCTGAGCCATTTCCCCCAGACGCGGATTTGATACATTTTGGCTCATAGAAATGAAGACTCCGGTCCTCAAGGTCTCCTGGAAACAGAGGGCAGACAGGAGCATCAGGAACCGGTGCCAAAGTCCGCTCTGTTGCAACGTGAGAACACCGGCTAGTGGCTGTTGCAAAAAGAAGTCTCTTTTTCCTTAATCCACTCCACTGAACCTTCTGCACATCAGACTGCCTTCCTTTCATTGACGGAGCAGGCAGTCCTGACAGGCCTGTCAGCACAGACATTCTGGAGATATTTGCAAGATTTAAAAAAAAATGCTCGGAAGTTTTTTGCTTTCAAACACATTTTGGAACATAATCTTGCTTTGTTCCTATCATCTGGCCCTGAGGGAAGCCACGTTAAAGGGTACCCAACTAGGCAAGTTTAACATCAGTTTGTGTGGGTCAAGCCGACTATGGGCTAGTCCCAGAATGCTGAGAAAAGCCAGGCACCAGCCTGAGCATGCTTGTTGGTCTCCAATCCCCAGCGCCCTTTCAGAGAGGTCTGCACCACTCTTTTTAATGCAGGCAGAGGCAGTGTGAAACCTTGATTGACAAGGTTTCCAAGAACGCTAAAGAGACTAGCTTGGCACAGCGTTCTGCGGCCTTCTCATGCTGGTGTTTACCTGCCCGGTAGGAGGAGAACCCCACCAAACTTAAATGGAATTTAAGGAGAATTGGGGAGAGCTGGAGACTCACTGCTGAACATTCCCTGCAGGCAGGAAGGGCTGCTTCTAGGTTAGTCCCTGGCCAAGGTCTAGGACAAAGTGCTGCTGGCTCCTCCCACTACCCAGAAGGGCAGCCTGGGGCCTGCCAGTCCACTCAGCTAGCACAACAGAATCTCCAGGCGTTGGCAGTGTTGGGGTGTGTCGGGGTCTCAGTAGCTTGATCCTGCATTCTACTAGGTTCAGGAAATTGTAACGCTCTTGGGGTCCCTGAAGCACACTGGCATGACAGTGACCTCGGTGGTTCAGAACCGCCTCGGCAGAGGATAGGAGGGAAAATGGTTTGGTGTGGCATTTGGGTTGATAAAGTTGACCCCTGCCCCTGGGGACTTCTCTTGCCCTAGGAAAGGATTCTCCATTCTCCGGATGGAGTGGCTTTCTTTACCCATCATCCCGGCAGGCATCAACTGGTACGCTTGTTCCCTCTTCCCTCCAGCGGCTGAGCCCAGGGTTGGGTCCATGGAAAAGAGCATTCACAAGACACAAAAGCATAAGATGCAATCTGTAATTCATGGGGTGGCTTTCCGCTCCCTCTTTCCGCCCCCGGCTGTTTTGTTTTTTTTTTTTTTTTGAGTAGCCCGAATCCAGGCAGCCTTTTCTCAGCCTCCCTGGAACCCGCTCCCCCTCCCGGTGCGGGTGCCTTTCATTCCACAGCCACCCCATATGGAAGGGCTGTTTGCCTCTAAGTGGCATAAATTGTTATTTCTTTACTGCTCTTCTTATAAGAAACTGCCCTGAGCGTGGCGTGGAGGACTTCCCGTCTGCAGCCTTCCCCAGACGTTGCTCTTTTTTTCTTTTTCTTTCTTTCCTTTTTTAAATAGCTCTTGAACTCTCCATCTCAGCCCTGCCTGAGTGGGCGCAGAGCAGAGTTTAGGCGGGTGGGGTGCTAATTAACGCGGGTGCCAGAAGAGCGCCTTGTCAGGTGGATCTGGCGCCCGCCTGTGTGCGTGGTGACTCACCAGCTGGAAGAGAACCTGGGTACGGTATGGAGTACTTGAACAGCAACAAATATTTGGCTTGAGTCGTGCGTGGATGTTTACGGATTATCTCGAAGAAAGCTGGAGCCACGACGATTCCTAAACTGGGGAAGACAGGTTGACACAGACATAAAAGCTAGCCGGGCGGGATAAGGCCCGCCCACCTAGCAGCTCCATTGCTAAGGTTCTGTATTGATTTCTGACTCAGAGGGTGGAGCAGCGTGCAGTCAATTGTTCCGAATTCTGCCCTTGTGGGACTCAGAGTGCTCTCCTAGGTGGTCTCGGGAGGAACAAATTACTGCAGACAGGGTGATGCCATTTCGCACATGGGGACCACTTCTGCAAGCCAAGGCTGAACTCTCCCCCGCTCCCTCCCCTCCCAGCCCCTCCCCCGTCCTCCATCCCCCTTCTTCTCTTCAACACTGCCTCTTCAGGCCTTCAAAGACGGTAATGTGCAGATTAAGGGGGTACCAAAGGCTAATCTGATAATTTATCAAATATTCATTATAGATGTCCTTACAACTGATTTCCAGGTTATAATGATGGCTCAGTGGTACCAAGCCTAATAACCTGAGTCCTATCCTGGAACTGTTTTTATTTTATTTTATTTTATTTTATTTTACTTTACTTTATTTTATTTTAGGCCTGGAGTGGTAGTCTTTAATCCCAGCACTCAGGAGGCAGAGGCAGGCAGATCTCTGAGTTTGAGGTCAGCCTGGTCTATATAATGAGTTTCAAGATAGTCAGGGCTCTGTAGAAAGACCCTGTCTCAATAAATAAATGAATTAATTAATCAAATGAAAACAAAAAAATCCATTTCCTCAAATGTATTCTAAATGTAACTCAGTTAAAACAGTGATATCAATCCATGTTAGAAAATGCCCCAGAACTTGCCATCCCTTTTTGCTGTGAACCAGATTTCAGAATAACCAAATGGCAGGTGGATAAAGGCGTGGATATTAACATTATGAGTGAGGTAAATTTGGGAGGAAATCACAGAATCAGGAAATGATTATGTTGCAGTTCCTCGTGTGGCAGGGTAGGTAGTGGTTATCAACATGGAAGTCTGCAGTGGTGAGATAGCCCGTCACCACCCAGCGTCATTAACAACGTATCTGAGTGGTGTGTACCTCCAGTAGACAGCACCCCAGTGTGCTGGGGCAAAGCTGAACCCGAACCACATCCAGGCATAAACTGTACTTTCTGATCTAGAGAGAAGATGGGGAAAAGGGAGGTCCAAGTTAGAGAGGGCCTTACAAGAAAGGAGCCAATCAAAGCTGAGATGTGGCATCTCCGAGGGATGACAGGCTTACCCCAAGTCAGTGGGGAAGAGGAGAATACAGAGAGGACTCCTCCAGGTTACAAGGGATTGAGAGACACCAAATGCAGTGAATGGACTGGGTGGGCCCAGACTCTGCAGTTCCATGTCTGATGTCAAAGCACTTTTCAGATCTCCACCTCCTTTCAGCTTTGTTGACTGCAACACACGTCTTTTTTTTTTTTTTTTTTTTTTGAGCTGGTTTCACTCTGCTGTTACCTCAGCAGGTATGCCACAACTCTGGCATCTCCAATATTTTAGGGTCTCATAGGTAATCCAAGCTTCATGCAATGGCCTCTCTAGGTCTCCATGCAGGGACATCCCTGATATAGTCCTGGCCTCAGTGGCTTTCCTTCATTGCAGAGGGAGATTCCATGACCCCTTTCTCCTATCCTGACTCTAACCAGAACTACATGGCTGAAGCTGCCAAGTTCTGCTGCTTTCTGGGGCTGGAACATGGCCCCCTCGTTCAATTACATCTTCACCAGTTTTCTGTTTTTAAAGGTTTTCTTCACTGCCTAAGCTTAGGTGTCCTGGAACTCACTTTGTAGACCAGGCTGGCCTCAAACTCAGAGATCCACCTGCCTCTGCCTCCATAGTACTGGGATTAAAGCTGTGTAACACTATGCCTGAGCCTAAGCTTTTCTTTAATTCCTTTTCATTTTTATTTAATTCCCTTTTACAAGTTGAAAGCTTAGCTGAGTGGGGTCCTGCTCTGAGGTCACCATGCCCTTTGTTCCACATAGCATCCGGTTTTTCTTTAATCTGTTTATACTTTCTGGTGCCCCTTTTCTCTTCAAATCGTACATTTTGTATTTTTTCCTTTTTGAGCTTGTTCCTTTTCATATTATACATCCACACAAGTATGGCTACCAAAAGCAAAGCAACACAGCCAACACTAGGCTGTCTGGAAATCTCCTCTGCCAAGCTGTAAATCCATAACTCTTCAATTTAGCCTCAGGCAGATTATTTGGACAATGGCAGAAAACAGCCACATTCTTCCCCAAAATATCACAAGAATGGCCTCTAGGCCACATACTAACATTCTTCTCCTCTGAAACCTCTTGAGCCAGGCCCCAACAGCTCAAATCACCCTCACACCACCGTCTTCCATGTTTCTACTAGTGTGGCCCATTAAGCCCCCAACTTAAGGCATTCAACTGCTTTTCTAGTCCAAACTCCCAAAGTCCACAATCCTTCAAACAAAAACATAGTCTGGCCTATCACAGCAACACCCCACTCCTGGTACCAACTTTTGTCTTAGTTAGGATTTCTATTGCTGTGAAGAGATGCCATGACCATGTTAACTCTTTTTTTTTTTTTTTTACTTTTATTGATTCTTTGTGGATTTCACATCATACATTCCAATCCCACTTATCTCCCTGTCCCAATGTGAACATCCCCCCTCCCCCCAAAACAAAACAAAATTTAAAAGAAAAACCAAAAACCAACCAAACAAACAAACAAAAAAATGCGAAGAAACACATTCTGGAAGCTGCGGTGTGACAGTGAGTCTCACAGTTTACCCATTAGTCCATCTATCTTTTATTTTTTTAAATAGTCTGATTGTTCTTTATTTTATATCTAGAATCCACTTATGAGTGAGTACATACCGTGATTGTCTTTCTGGGATTGGGTTACCTCACTCAGGATGATATTTTCTAGTTCCATCCATTTGCCTGCAAATTTCATGCTTTCATTGTTTTTTTCTGCTGAGTAGTACTCCATTGTGTATATGTACCACATTTTTTTAATCCATTCTTCAGTTGACGGGCATCTAGGTTGTTTCCAGGTTCTGGCTATTACAAATAGTGCTGCTATGAACATAGCTGAGCATGTATCTTTGTGGTATGAATCAGCATCCTTTGGGTATATGCCCAAGAGTGGTATTGCTGGGTCTTGAGGTAGTTCAATTCCTAGTTTTCTGAGAAACCGCCATACTGATTTCCACAGTGGTTGTACAAGCTCGCATTCCCACCAACAGTGGAGGAGTGTTCCCTTTGCTCCACATCCTCTCCAACATTGACTGTCATTGGTGTTTTTGATTGTAGCCATTCTGACAGGTGTAAGGTGGTATCTCAGAGCCGTTTTGATTTGCATTTCTCTGATGATTAAGGATGTTGAGCATTTCTTTAGATGTCTTTCAGCCATTTGTAATTCTTGTTTTGTGAATTCTCTGTTTAGCTCTTTAGCCCATTTTTTAATTGGATTGTTTAGTATTTTGTTGTCTAGTTTCTTGAGTTCTTTATATACTGTGGAGATCAGTCCTCTGTCAGATGTGGGGTTGGTGAAGATCTTTTCCCATTCTGTTGGCTGTCTTTTTGTCTTACTGACTGTGTCTTTCGCCTTGCAAAAGCTTCTCAATTTCGTGAGGTCCCATTTATTAATTGTTGTGCTCAGTGTTTGTGCTGTTGGTGTTTTATTTAGGAAGTGGTCTCCTGTGCCAATGCGTTCAAGAGTACTTCCTACTTTCTCTTCTATTAAGTTTAGTGTAACTGGATTTATGTTGAGGTCTTTGATCCACTTGGATTTGAGTTTTGTGCGTGGTGACAGATATGGATCTATTTGTAATCTTTTACATATTGACATCCAGTTA